>SEYY01008051.1:10000-20000 GCA_009176605.1 Armadillidium nasatum
TACTGGAATGAGATTATTTTGTAAGTTAGAAAAAAACACTTGAATTTTGAGTATACTTCATAGATTATTTTGATTATAATTATCATAACCTTTTAAAGAATAGCTTTTAGGTATTAATCTTTTATCAAAATATTTCTATCTTTATCTAAATTGAGTCTGCTTGAGACACTATATATAATATATATATATATATATATATATATATATATATATATATATATATATATATATATATATATATATATATATATATATATATATATATATATATATATATATATATATACGATTTTTGAAATTTTCTTTTTCACAAAGATTTTTTTTTTTTTAAAGCCCCAACTCCAATACTTTACCATAGATCTTTGTAATAGAGTATAAATTGCAATATATAGATTATATATTTTTGACCTGTTCCCATATTCTTTACTTTACATTCAATTTTTTTAATCAAAACTTGATGGCATTTGATAGCTTCAATGGATTCCAGAATCAGGTTTTGAATATATTTTTGAAATTCAACTTTCATCTTAAAGAGTGAACTTTCTCTGTAAAATTTCTTAAAATTTATAGTCTGTGGATTAAAATAAGAATAAAAACACTAGAAATTGAAATATATTAAAAGATTTCATAAAATAAAATTAATACCAAAGACATAAAGCTCTTAAAAATGTGTATTTCATAGTGCAAGACCAATTTTTGCTATTGTTTCCATTTGACCCATGTGTTTCCAATTTCCCACTATACAGTGTATATATATATATATATATATATATATATATATATATATATATATATATATATATATATATATATATATATATATATATATATATATATATATATATATATATATATATATATATATATATATATATATATATATATATATATATATTAGGGATGGAGCGATACCAAAATTTTACCGATACCGATACCTAAAAAATTCCCCGAAACCGATACCCGATACCGATACCGAAAATATATTGATACTTTACCGATACCGATACTATTTACAAAATTTTTACCGATACCGATACTTCACTCCATCCTTAATATATATATATATATATATATATATATATATATATATATATATATATATATATATATATATATATATATATATATATATATATATATATATATATATATATATATATATATATATTGGCAATGGAAAGCACACACAATCAATGAATAAAACTAAAAGGAAAAAAAAAAATAACTTTTTAATTTGCTAACTCTTTGTAACTTGAAGAAAAAAAATCAGATTAATAATCATATACACTTGATTATACATCATATAGGTTACTCTTCATTACTGCAGTAATGATTGCATACTTATAGGTAATAATAACTTGAATTCAATTATTACGTATGAAGCTTTTTATCCTGCAAATGAAATTGAAAATATGAGAACGTTTAGCCTATTTCTCTAAAATTGTACAATAAAACAATCTCTTTATTGTTATATAACTAAAAAGTTGTCAAATTAAAACTTTTTCCTTTTTCATTTCCTTATTCCTTGATAAACCTTAATGCATTTTGCAGTACCTACTTTATTCCATACATGATTAAATATTTTGAAGACCCTCTAAACCGACCCTGAGCTTACAGGACAGTAATGAATTGCCTCAAAAACGAATAAAACCTCACTGGGAATTGGTTATTATTTATCATTTAAAAATAGACTTTCACCAACTGAAAAGATTCCAGTCTTCAAACATAAGACTTGGAAGGGGCTCAGTTGTTTCAGCTATATACTTATATATAATCTAACTCTCACATTTCACTTAACATTTTAACAGACACGAAGACAGATAATTCATTGAGTCATTATATACAAAATTATTGATTGAAAATAATTCAATATGCAGCCCAACTGTTTCAAAAATGTTACTTGCCAATTTATGTTCTTTTGGGTATCAGGATATTAAAGAAATAAATGGGATTTTGGCAAATTTATATCTTAACATCTTTGGATCTCGGCTTCTGTTTTGGAGCCAGAGAATATAGCAAAAACAAGATATCAGTTTTTCCAAAGTTAAAAGTGTATTTTTTAAAATTATAAAGATGCATCAAAGATCCTATTATAGGATATCTACCAACTTCAGGAAGCTTTTTTTTTATTACTTTCTGGAGCCTGATTTACATATTGTTAGTTGGGTTATGAATCCCATTTAATGTGAAATTGCTGATGTGCCACAAGAACATAAAGCATTGTCAGAGGAACTTCTAAAACTTCTCTATAATGCATTAAATTTTAGAACAAGTTTTTGTAAAAAACTGCAAAGGCTTTCAGCATTGCACTTGAGGAAGAAAAATTAATTTTGTTGTTGTTGTCAAAATTGATATAACAGCATTTTTTCAAAGCTTGAGGTGAAAAATTTTTCAATGAAATTTTTATTTCCCGTCAAGATATTAATTTTGACATTAATATCTTAAACATACAATGGGTTCAGTTAACTATTTTGAATATGAATTCTGTTTGTATTCTCCGGATTCAGTCGAATTTAAGAAATATATTTGTATAGCATATGCTACAATATAAAAGCATTTAGTTTATTGGTTTTTCCTCGCTTTCAAGTCTATGGAGTCATGTCAGTATAAAAAAAAATATTTTGGGGTAAAACTCAAGAAAGTTTTCTGACATTGGTATAGACCATACCTAATTAAAGTGCTTAGGTCATTAAAACTGAGAAATCTCTCAAAGATAGCCTAAAAGTAAGTTTGGGTAAATTTTTTGTTAATAATATTTTATAGGTTTTAAAATATACATTTAATTTATAAAAAAAAAAAGGTAATAAAACTCATGAAAAGCCCTGTGAAACCCACTGGGATGAGTTTTAAAAATTTTTTGATTTTTTTTCAACTTACTTTAATATCAATTTTGAGATTTAATTTACTTTTTAATATACTCCTGCTGGCTACTCATATTTTATACTTCATAATTCATATATCGGTTGATATAGGGCAGAAGGTAAGATATTGGAAAGTAGGGGAAAGAAGAAATACATGTAATGAAAAGAAAGAAAGAAAAAAAAGAAAATGAAGAATGGTTCGACTGTGTTTTTAGGAGTTTTTTCTTGATTTTTAGGTTTAAATCTTTTTAAGACAAAATCGTAACAGACGGTGATTACTTTTTTAGAAATTGACATTATTTACATTTGTGAATGTGATTATTTCATGTATTCTTTTCTTTTACCCTATATTTTTAATGAGATAAATTGCAGCATTGATCATGAATTATTATTATGTATTATTGGTATTAAATTTGAACTTTTTTTCATTGTTTTGTTAAAGGATGAAGGTGTCCCTCAAAATCCACTACCAGGAGCCGTCTTACAGATTCGATGTAAATTACTTGATTCTGAATCTTATGCAAAATTAAAAGAAGAGTTTAATACCCGACCCATTTGGTCTAAAAATGCCCTCAGGGTTCGGTTAAAATTTAGGAAAGAAAAGTTAAAGGTATCTACTTTTTCTACCAAATTTTCGTAATTTTTTTTTTTTTTTTTTTTTTTTTTTTTTTTTTTTTTTTTTTTTTTTTTTTTACTGAAAAGTATTTGTTGTGTATTAAAAAAAATTTCGGTTTAATTTTTAAATTATTTTTTTTTTTTTATTTTAAAACATCTAAAATATCTTTTTTAACTTTAGAATTTTGTGTACGATTTAGAATTCTAATTGAAACACATTCGTAGTAAAGTATTGTATAAAAATTTTATTTATTTGATCATTCTTAGGTTAAATACTTTCACTGTTTTGATTTCTGTTATTTATAAGTATAATTTATAAATAATATTTACAATTTTAATCTTTTGGCTATTTTATTTGATAGAAACATATTTTATGTCATGTTGGCTTTATAAAACCAAATATATTTACGATTTTCCTAAATACATTAACTTATTGTTTTAAAACATTTAATTTTTTTTTTTTAAAAAAGCTTCAACAGAGTTTCTAGAATATTCTCCTTTTTTGTTGTCAAACTTAATAGATAGTAAATTTAAACTTTTTACCAATTTTACCAACTTTACTAAATAATAATTACTGCTATCTAAGAATAACTGCAGATTGTTTGAGTTTTGAATATTTTGTATTATTTTCTATTTCAGTATCTAATGCCAACAATTTCATATTATTTTAATACTGGGCCATGGCGAAATTTGTGGGTAAAGTTTGGTTATGACCCGAGAACTGATCCAACTTCTTGGTGTTATCAGACATTCGATTTTAGAGTTCGGCAGGCAGGTAAGGATATTCATTTTTTTTTTTAATGAATATATTTTGCTATGTATTAAAATAAGTCCTCAGACCTTTTGTTAAACAGAACAACGAGATGTTTCTATTTAATTTTGATATGATTATTAAGAGTGAATGGCTTTATTTAGGAAGTAAGAAGCTACTGTTAATTTTCATTGTGAATAAATACCTATAGAAATAGTGCTAAACCTGTGGGTCCACGCCCCAAGTTACGAGTGATCCCAATTATGTTTATAAATAAATGGCGGCTATACAAGTCCCATGAAATAAACAGAAAATCTTACAGAAAACTTTTGTATATCTGAGAGATGAGCCGTACAGCTTAGCGTGAGGACAGGGCCAAAAGCCCGGTTTTAAAAAAGACAAGAGCCTTTGAGGCTGAAATTACTCTCTGAAAAAAATGTAAAGTTCTTGCGTTTAATTTTATCTTCTCAAAAAGACTTTGTATTTTTTAAGGTTTGCAAAATGTAGATTAAGATCCAATCAACTTTTTTATGATTGCATAATGTTTAACACCTCTTAACTAAGAAATGTAGTTTCTTGGCCGAGACATTCTATAGCCTTTTGGAAATAGAAACCTTATTATATCTCTCAATCAAGGTGCCTTTTAAAAGGTGTAGGGGAGCGGCGATTCTTCTCTGAATTGACTCCGTTTACCAGCCTAACACTTCAGACTTACTTGCAATGGGCTGCCCTAGTTCATCTTAGGCACTTTTACTTTGCTCCACATACCTCTCACCAAGCAACAAGTATTCCAAAACGATCTTACAGCTCTTTTTTTTTTTTTTTTTTTTTAAACATCTTCCACACCAGTTTCTTATCCATGGGGGACTTCAGTATCCTTCATTCCCTTTTGGAGGTACTCTGTCATCCCCACATGCTGAATGGCTGCTTGGTTGCAGAAAGCAATTTTTTTCTGGGTTGTCTAAACACAATTACTAACAAATAAGAGATTCAACAAGTGTACCTCTTCCTGTGTGCACGTTTCCTTTTGCTCCACCACTTATTTATAGAAAAGGTCTGCTGCCCTATGTGGAAACGTTAAAGTTAAAAGTTAAAGCCATATTTTAATTATTTTGATATTCTTATATATTTAAGAATGATTTCTGTAAATAAAACTTTGTTTTTTTTCTTTTCTTTTATGGAAACAGGTGGTGCGAAAACTAAAGTTGAAGCAAAAAGAAATTACTCTAATTATATATTACCATATAAAAGTGTTCATACTTGTAAGAAAAAAGTAAGTGTACAGTATTTTTTATTGAAAATTCTTTTAGAATTTAATTTTGATATGATTATTAAGAGTGAATGGCTTTATTTAGGAAGTAAAAAGCTACTGTTAATTTTATTGTGAGTAAATACCTATAGAAATAGTGCTAAACCTGTGGGTCCACGCTCCAAGCTACGAGTGATCCCAATTATGTTTATAAATAAATGGCGGCTATACAAGTCGCATGAAACAAACAGAAAATCTTACAGAAAACTTTTGTATATCTTAGATGAACCGTACAACTTATATATATATATATATATATATATATATATATATATATATATATATATATATATATATATATATATATATATATATATATATATATATATATATATATATATATATATATATATATATATATATATATATATATATATATATATATATATATATATATATATATATATATATATATATATTATTCACGTACAACAAAAAAAATGCTTATAGACTTATTACATTAGTTTTATTTATTTATCATATGTACTAATATAATATGTATAATTAATAACTTACATAATTGTATCAAAAAGTTCCCTCCTATGGGATTCCTTCTATGTTATCTCATGTCTAGCTTTTCAAATCATTCCATATCGATGGTTGTTTATGGGGTAACCTCTCTCTCTATCAATAGTATTGTTCACTAAGATTTTGTTTTATATCCCACTATTTTCTTGCTGTACATTAATAATCTCCGTATCTTCTCCAATTCTTACCATGGCGATGCTTGTTACTCTACACTTTTTATCATTTCCAATTTTGTTTTTCATAACCTATAATAGTATCCTCTAAACTTCAAGTTTTAAATTTTCACACACCTAATTAGGGTATATTGACGGGATCTTCTTTTCCTTGTGGAATCTAACACTCGACTTTTTCAACATTTCTTTTAAAACTCTTCTCAACTTTAATATTTCCTTTGACGACTAGCGTGTAAGTTATGAAACTTCGTTCGTAGCATTAACAATATATTAAAAATCTTATATCATTAAAATTCTACGGCGGCTTTCAGGACTGTGGTATATTTACTGTTCAGGCTACAAAAGTTGTTTTTTCTTCATAGTTTCCCAAGTTATTATGCAAAGGACTTTTCTTTCTTTGTATGGAAAGTTATTCTTACATGTAAGGTAACTCCAATGCCATTTATCTACAATATAAACTAATAGTGACCTCGAACATCTTCATTAGGACAGAACGTTTTTACCCTCTTGTCCGTCATTTTATATATATATATATATTTATTTTATTTATTATTTTTTTATTTTTTTTTATTTTACCCTTCACCCTTCCCACTCACGTGGGGTGGTGCCCGTCACAGTTCGCTTACACCCACACATCTACACTCTATCTCCTCTCCCCCCTCACCACTGCCCTCCATCTCACTCTGTCCTCCGCAACTCTCCTACCTTCGTCCACATTCAAACCTCTCCCCCCCAATATCTCCCTCACCCCATCCATCCACCTCATCCTCGCCTTTATCAATTTCTAATGCAGACTTCACTGGTGTCATCTATCCATTTAGGAGAAGAAGCAGGAGGTGAGGGAAGTGGTAAAAAAGATGGCGAAAAGGTTGGGAAACCTGCAGATGGGTTGTCCGAAGAATTTATATATATATATATATATATATATATATATATATATATATATATATATATATATATATATATATATATATATATATATATATATATATATATATATATATATATATATATAATATATATATATATATATATATATATATATATATATATATATATATATATATATATATATATATATATATATATATATATATATATATATATATATATATATATATATATATATATATATATATATATATATATATATTTTTTTTTTTTTTTTTTTTTTTTTTTTTTTTGCCGACGTCAACACCTACTAAGGCTCCATCATTTTAACATACTCGACTCTGGCTCCGCCATTTTATAATTTAAAAACATAATTTAGCGGCGTCAGTAAATCTTTTGGTCTGACACCGGTCTCTACTCCACCCAAAAAAAAATTTTGTTCAATCTCCACCCAAAATATTTTTTTGCCTTTCTGCTCTGCAACCCTACTTTTTGTCTTGTTGAAATTGAATGCTTTAGGGAACTAGCAACTTTTATTCCACTGTTCTAGCATTGAGACAAGTTACTTACATTAACCTTTCATCCACTTTTGTTATATAAAACACTTCGCCTTTATCAGTTTTTTCCTGTAAAGAATTTTCGACTTATTTCCCTGAAGATGAACGTCTTGTCTTCTACAGAGTACTTCATCAGGGAAATAGTGCAAGTTTGATATTTTTATTTGGTGCTTCATCTGTTAATAGGGTTTGTCCTTAAGTTCAGGTAAAATCTTTTCTCTTTTATTAATAATTGTTTTACCTAATTTTCGTAATGATTTATGTTAACATGTTTATCGTTTCCCTCTTCTAATGCAGACTTCATTGGTGTCATCTATCCATTTAGGAGAAGAAGCAGGAGGTGAGGGAAGTGGTAAAAAAGATGGCGAAAAGGTTGGGAAACCTGCAGATGGGTTGTCCGAAGAATTTTATTTGTTTAGACCGGGAATGGTACCTCCTTACCGTCAAATGTTTTATCAGGTATTTGTCGTTTTTTTTTTTTTAGTTAAATTCAAATTGTTTTTTTTTTCTTTTATATATTTAGACTTTCCTATATTTCCGATTGTTGATTTTTTTTTTAAAATAAAAATCTTACCTTTTCTTTAGTATTGTGATATTCATGTACCCAAAATTCAAAAATTACTTGAGTCATCAATTTTAATGGGTGCCAATCGTGTCTGTTCTGAGAGAAATGGCTGGCTACCTTCTGGAGTGGAAATTACATGCCGAGACATTCTATCTAATTTGATAGAAAAAACTTTAAAGGAGAGAAGTACGTATCTGAAGTATTTATAATTAAAAGCGGTAGTTTAATACCATTGTAATTTTATTACAGTATAATGTTTGTGTGTTCGGAGGTTTATATTTTTTTCAGGATTTCTAATATTATTTTATAAGAAATTAGGGATAAACTGTAATGATTATATTATATTATTATTATTGTTGTTATTATTATTATTATTATTATTATTATTATTATTATTATTATTATAGTTGTGGTAGTTATTGTAGTTGTAAGTGTGCATTAAATGAAAATTTAATTGCATATTCTTAGATGAATCATTTTTAATTTTTATTTTTTTAAATAGTATTATTAGGAATTTTTCCTTTTTAAGTTCAACTTTTATTCAATTACTTAATTCACTACAATTACACAATAAATGCCACAAAATGATGTATAAAAAAATTTATATAAAAATTTATTTATTTTTTTTTAATTTTATTTAATTAAATTTTCTTTTAAGATGAAATAGGTGAGAATTTGCAAGAGGAAGAATTAATGTCGAATACAGAAGATGAATCATCTGATGGAAATTATTCAGAAGAAGAAAATCCTTAATTTTTTTTCAAAAATATTTTCATTAAATAAATATATTTTGTTTTATTTTATCCGTAATTATTTTGGTTTCGACTAAGATATCTTCGGGAACTTGGATTTTTTATGAAGAAAATGTTTTGATTACTCCATAATCTTTCTTTTTATTTATGTATTTGTTTATACTAATTTTCTTCTTGGCATATCTTAAACTTTATTATTTAAAATTCATCGATTTGAAAGGAGGACATTTTTTAATTTTGCTGGATTATATTTTTTTTTTTTTTTTTTCGTTTTTATAAATGTGGAATTTATTATAAAAACATGATTTTTCATTTTCTAATAAAAATTTTTATTTTTTATCTGTCTCTGAAAATTCTAAACGTTTATTAACGTCTGTATGTGTGTGCGTGTGCCTAATTCTGATTTTAACGAACAAAACTTCAAAAATTCCAAAGTTTTATTAACGTCTGTGTGTGTACCTAATTCTGATTTTGACGAACAAAACTTAAAAAATTCTAAACTTTTATTTACGTCTATGTATATATGTGTGTATGTAACCTAATTCTGATTTTAACGAACAAAACTTGAAAAATTGACGCCCTGAATAAAAAGGTCGTTCTTATATACAAGATATTTCATCTGGAATGATTTCTATAGTAATTTAATGTTCCTTAGATTGTTTAATTTTTTTTTCTTCTCATCAGGGTTGTAGAGCCTGTAATTTGCGGCTCTGACTCTAGCTCCGTCATTTTAAAATTATCTGACTGGAACATTTCGAAATTATTCAGCTCATTAAATCGGGGTTACAAAATTTGTTTTATGAAAAAGAATGTTCCTTATTAATTCCTGTATTTTTAATTATTACAAAATCGAATTATTTTAACACTTAACAGAAAAAATGCTACATACTGTTCAATTCATTGATATTTGCTTTTAACTGAATAGCTTAGTTTTCATTATATATATCTCGAGCATTGCCTTGTTCGAGGAAAGATCTTTTTTAGGTAGATTATAATTA
>SEYY01008051.1:25000-30000 GCA_009176605.1 Armadillidium nasatum
GAAGAATTGTACTAACGTATGTAATTATTATTATTATTATTATTATTATTATTATTATTATTATTATTATTATTATTATTATTATTATTATTATTATTATTATTATTATTATTATTATTATTATTATTATTATTATTATTATCATTATTATTATTATTATTTATTATTATTATTATTATTATTATTATTATTATTATTATTATTATTATTATTATTATTATTATTATTATTATTATTATTATTATTATTATTATTATTATTATTATTATTATTATTATTATTATTATTATTATTATTATTATTATTATTATTATTTTAAGAATAATGGTTATAATCCTTAGACTTTATAATTCAAATACCAATTTTTATTTATATTTTTACGAGAATTTTTAGAAGAATTTTTTTTTTTATTTAATATTTCCAACTGAAATTTAGATTGATTATATTAAATGATTAAACGACTAATTTTTATTTATATCATGTGTGTGAGTGTGTGTGTGTGCGTGTGAGAGAGAGAGAGAGAGAGAGAGAGAGAGAGAGAGAGAGAGAGAGAGAGAGAGAGAGAGAGAGAGAGAGAGAGAGAGAGAGAGAGAGAGAGTATGTGAAATTCACTGAACATTGTACCGAATGATTGAAAGATACTGTTAATAGTTCTTTATTTAGATAAAAGTGTTTAATTTAAAAGTCTTTCTTTTTATTTAAATACATTTTATATTCATTAAACATATTAACTTTTACAAAGGACATTTAATAAATAAGAAACAAAGGAAAATAATAAATAAATAAATAAATAAAAAAATAAATAAAAAAATAAATAAATAAATAAATATATAAATAAATAAATATTAGGAAATTTACCTAAAAGTTAATTTTCTGGTGAGGAAGAGGCCATAGCGTTGTACCTCACAGCGGGTGGAGGCCCAAGTCCCTTCGAATCAATTTTGGGGGTCGGATTAGAGGCCGATAAGGGAGGGCAGGTGGACGAAAGGGCGTCGAAGAGTCCTCCAGAAGCTTGCAAACATGACAGTCCTTCATCTGAAAAAAGAACAAAATCATTTTATATATATATATATATAATATATATATATATATATATATATATATATATATATATATATATATATATATATATATATATATATATATATATATATATATATATATATATATATATATATATATATATATATATATATATATATATATATATATATATATATATATATATATATATATATATATATATATATATATATATATATATATATATATATATATGTGATGTATGCACTGGAGTGACTTTTCATAGAGCCGTAGTGTCTAAACTGGAAAAAAAATTTCCGTCCGGAGACCTATGTCTCTAAAGAGATAGAATTTTCCTATATATATATTATAAAGTATTTTAATTGGACACATTCGCAAATTCGAATTTAGGAATCATGTAAATAAATTGTTAAATATTTAAATGGAATTAAGTTTAGTAATGTTTGGTTTTTAAACTTCACAATTATATTTTATTTATTCATTGTTATTATTATTATTATTATTATTATTATTATTATTATTTTGTTAGAGTAGTTAAACTTTGTAACTATAAATGTAAGTAGAATTAAGATAATAATCAGAAGACTCAAAGACCTTCTCAGGAGAGGAAGTAATTTCTCTTCTAAAAACTGGAATGTTGTAGAACTTTCGGTTTTCCTTTTGGATCGTTGTAGAACCCTCCAAATAGAACGGAGTTGTAGAACTCTTAGTTCTTTCTAACTGAATGTTGTAGAACTTTCAGTTTCCTTTTGGATCGTTGTAGAACCCTCCAAAATAGAACGGAGTTGTAGAACTCTTAGTTCTTTCTAAACTGAATGTTGTAGAACTTTCAGTTTCCCTTTTGGATTGTTGTAGAACCCTCCAAATAGAACAGAGTTGTAGAACTCTTATAATTTAACCATTCCCCTTGAACTAAATGTGCCCTTTAAATATAATAACTATTACTGTAAAATTAACCATTGCCTTTAACATAGCTTGTCACGCTTACCATTATTGTAATATATTTTGTAAATAACTTTTCTTTATATTAAATATTATAAACCAAAAACTCTTTTATTGAACTCACTAGATTTGGAATTTGTTTGAATCACTTATTTTTATTCTGTAATTGGCACTAAACTCTTAACAAGAAACACTAAATAACAATAGGGTTTAGGAGTCCAATTTACAATATAATATATATATATATATATATATATATATATATATATATATATATATAATATATATATATATATATATATATATATATATATATAAATCCAGAAGTTCCATAAACTACCAAATCATAAGATCGCACAAAATATATAAACGAAGTGAACTGAACATAATGTATGTTTCAAAGACTGTTAGAACAGAAAACTGCTATTATTATTTATTCCTCAAACTCTAAAAGCAACCAAGAGCTGTTGACTGCTAATCGATGGAAGTTAATGAAAAATATAATTCGAATGTTATAACTATTTGAAAAAATGACAAAAAAAAAAATAAAAAAAAAAATATAAATTTAAAAAAAAATAAAAAAATAAAAAAAAAATAAAAATGCAGATTTGCCTTTTTCAATACCTACCTTTGAATGCACTGCAGAAATATTTATCAAAAGCTTGGAAGGATAGCGATGTTATAACAACGAAGGAAAAACTTTTGAGTTGATTAAAAGAGTGTTTTTGTTTAATTAAAAAAAAGGAAATCATAAAAAGAACAAACTTAAACCTACAATACAAATTATCTACACTTGATGCAAAAAGAATACTATGAACTAAAATTAATGCTTAATGAGGAAATAAATTCACAACTAAAAATTAAAAGAGAGCAGAGCATTCAGGTTCAGATTCAGGAAAGTCAGGAAGATGGAGTGTTTTACGCCTCTTTCTGATGTTATCAGAGAAACAAGAATTAGACGTTCAAAAGGAGATACATTTTGCCTTTTGGGAATGCTTCAATGAAATGTTGCAAAGGTCATCATCTAATGAAAATTAACCAAATGGAAATAACTTGCGAGGGTCCCGATATTCTTCATAAGAAAGGACTTAAAGAGAAAGATAAGAAACAAACAAGGTGTAGATGTAGTAGCTTAAAAATAAAAAAAGAAAAGGTATTAATAATGTCGAGAATTACTTTTCCCCTACACTGATGGAAAAAAAATATTAATAAAAAACGATACACCAATGACCCTATTTGTGGTTGAAGGAAATTAAGTCTAAATGCCATTAAATTTGTCTTCCAGACCTAGCAAGAAAATATTTGTCTGCTCCTTCTTCAAATTCAAGTAAGAATCCTTATTCAGCAGATTTAAAACGATAAAATATCACTCCACGGTTTATGTGATTTTATTACTTACGTATATTGTCAGTGGTTAAAGGGGAGAGCAACCGATCTGTTGCCCTGTATCCGAGTGCAGTCGGAGAGGTCTTTTAGACAGTCACCATGGCGGTTATTCATGAGCTTTCTCAATGCTATTTCCTTTTGCACTGTCGTGGTACAGAGGTAATACTTTGTCTTACCAGTTTAGGAGTCAGAGTTCGAATTCCAATTTAGCATACTTGAAATTATAAAATTCTACTCCACTTTTAATGTGGTTTTTATTTATATTAATATATATATATATTTATTTTTATATTATATTATATATTATATATATATATATATATATATATATATATATATATATATATATATATATATATATATATATATATATATATATATATATATATATATATATATATATATATATATCCATATAATATATAGGTCTTAGATATAGGGTGTGCGCTATACACTGAGGATGCAATGTTGCTGTTATAACTCATGGGTTGTATCTGTAGTCACAGGGAATAAGTTGATAAATATATAAATATAAAATTATCCTTTTTTTACCTTTGAACTATTCCTGTAAATTCAGTTTTTGAAATAAATAAAATTTGGTTGACATCAATGTTACTCAAATGAGTTTCTAAATTTAATGGTTTAAAGAATAATTAATTTGTTGAAAGATTTTTTTGCGATTTTCCTATAGTTACCTGATTGTTCACCAGACATACCAAATTATTCACCATACTTACCTAATTATAATATGGTGTTTAATCACACTTACCTAATTGTTCACTATACTTTTTATAATACTAAAAGTAATTTCTCCGTTATTTTCTTTTTTTTGTTCAGTATTTTCTATTAGGATCTTGTGTTTACTTAAATGATAGTTATATGTATTAGAGAAATTAAACTTAAAAAAAAAAAATTCATAATAATTCGACTTGTCTCGTTGTTACTATGATTGATGCCTCTCTGAAGTATAGTAAGTTGATTTAACTGAGAACACGCACTATTTTAAGAGGTGCCAAGAAACCCACATCTTTTATAACCCGGAAAGTATTAGGCCCTGAGTTAGAGACTTCTTCACAGTGGGCAAAGGGCTTGGGAGATGATCACAGTTCACTTAACTCATTTTAGCCATTTTTCGACTTATTAACTTATTCTTTGTGATCGCAGATATAAAAATATAATTTTTTAATGCGTGTTATATTTGTTAAGATATCATTATATATAGAAATACGTTGTCAAAAGTGAAATATATATATATATATATATATATATATATATATATATATATATATATATATATATATATATATATATATATATATATATATATATACTATATATATATATATATATATATTTATCTACATCTATGTGAATTTTCCATTTATACAATGTATAAAGAATGTGTCAGCATTTGTTATACTGCAACCTAAAAAAAATAAAAAAAAAAATATTTAAATAAAATATTTTAAAAATAAAATATTTAAAAATAAAATATTTAGAAATAAAATGAACTTAATTAGGAAGATGCAAGCAAATAAATAAATGATACATTTATGATGCGAAAGAATTTGATGTTATAGATATTCTCTCTTCTATTTGCTTAAAAATGCGTCATCATATATTATATT
>SEYY01008051.1:32500-35000 GCA_009176605.1 Armadillidium nasatum
ATATTTTTAGTATTTCCTCCATCTTTTTATTCCTATTATTTTCGTATGTTTATCATCCTCCATTTGCTCGTTTCATTTTCAAAATTCTTTTCTCCCTCTTCACATTTGTACTTTATTTGCTAACACTTGAATCGTCCCAAGAGTGCAGCTCTCGAAGCGCGACTTTTGATTGAAGTTTACTTCCCACAAAGAATCACTTAAACTTTTTTCCATCCTTTTTTTTTCCTCCGTCTGGAGCGAAAGATAACGCACGAGGCGACATCTCTCGATCCGGACAAGCATTGTAATATTAGGCCTCAGGTTAGCTTTATTCCTTGCCTCTCAGCGGGGAAGCAATTTGGGGACAAAATAAGGAATCACAGGGAATCATATCTTGCCTCGAAAGCTTAAAGGATTTTTTCCTATTTTATCCTTTTAGAGAGGTAATCATCCTTAACAATAATGAAAAAAAAGATAATAGCATAATCCAGAGAGAGGGTGAGAAAGAATGAATGAAATATATAAAATTAATGAATGACGTTGATTTCTCTTTAGAGAACCATCTCTTTTTTTCCCTTTTAAAAAAGGACATCGCGCTTACCCTAAATCAACCGCTAAAAATTGACGTTTTGACATAGGATGCGGGATGAGCTTCATGGAGAAGAAACGCGTGCAGATGCCCACAGCGGAAGGTCAGAAGGATTCTATTATCTATCAAGCATTTAGTTCTACGGAACCGATCATTATAAATTTTATTTACAACTTTAAATGGCTAACATTAATTCACTTAGTTAATGGATTCATTGAATATTTACATTGTAAAATAATACTATATATATATATATATATATATATATATATATATATATATATATATATATATATATATATATATATTATATATATATATATACATATCACCATCACTAGCAAAGCCCTATAAGGAGGAGGTTTCAGAAAAATAAAAATAAAGTAGAAAGAATTAAAAAAATGATAAAAATTAACAAAAAAGCGACCCCTGTAGGACCCACCTAACGCATATATATATATATATATATATATATATATATATATATATATATATATATATATATATATATATATATATATATATATATATATATATATATATCCGCAATAGGCCTGGCCCAGCCAGCGGTATCCACCGTGGGCCCAAGAAACCCAAGGATCTTCCTTGGAAGATCCTACTGACAGGACGAAAGTCCTACCTGGGGTATGGTGCAAAAAAAAAAAAAAAAAAATGTATATATATATAATATATATTATATATATATATATATATATATATATATATATATATATATATATATATAATATATATATATATATATATATATATATATATATATATATATATATATATATATATATAATATATATATATATATATATATATATATATATATATATATATATATATATATATATATATATATATATATATATATATATATATATATATATATATATATATTATATATATATATATATATTATATATATATATATATATATATATATATATATATATATATATATATATATATATATATATATATATATATATATATATATATATATATATATATATATATATATATATATATATATATATATATATATATATATATATATATATATATATATATATATATATATATATATATATATATATATTATATATATATATATATATATATATATATATATATATATATATATATATATATATATCCTCTGGTAGGAAAGGCCAGAAGTCAACTTGAAATGAGCAATAGTTTACGAAAATTAATTACATTTTCAAATAATCAAAGATTGATATTAATTGATAAACGAAGTTTGAAATTGTTTAATTCATAGAAAGAGACGAAAACAGAAGAAGAAATAGTGTTCTAGACTTTTACTAGTAGCTTATATATAAAAATGAGAGCATAGCGATTAACTTTGGGGTTAGAAAGTTGAACAGGGATAGGATAATAACTGTGTAAGATGTTTATTGAACCTCACAGGGAGAACGTAACGTAATAGAATTAGGAAAAAAACAAAAGTTTGATGTAACAGTAATAGTAATTGTATGTGTTGTGAGATGCCTCAGTTTATCGACAAGAAATAGATTGGAACTTTAGCTAAGGAACAAAAAAAGGGTAACAAACCATCTTCCTAGCAGAAGCTATTTAAAAATTGAATAGAACATCTTTCGAAGTGAAATAAGTGATAAAGGGTTGAAATTTAGCCTTATTGAATTCTATTTAATGCTATTTTATCGAAATATTTCATCTCTGCTATGTTTTGAAAACTTTGCTTGTAAATATGGTCGTGTATTGAAGACTTAATCTTTAAATAAAATGTGAATCTTTGTAATGTTGTATTTTAGATTTATTACGCATGTGTGTTTAACATATTTTTTTTTTATCTAATTGTGAGTGAACATTCATATATTTTTAACCTGTAAAGCAAACCTGTATAAAGAGAAATTTATAATTATTTAATTTTGAACTAGA
>SEYY01008051.1:72500-100000 GCA_009176605.1 Armadillidium nasatum
ATATATATATATATATATATATATATATATATATATATATATATATATATATATATATATATATATATATATATATATATATATATATATAAACTATTTTGAATACAGGGTGTCAAATAAAAAAAATTCCTTTCTTATAAAAAGAATTGAAAAAAGCAATTCCTACAACTTCTATTCCTATTTTATTCTTATTGTTAAATGAAAGAAAAAGAAAGAAAGAAATAAGAAAAAAAGAAAGAAAGAAAGAAGAAAGAAAGAAAGAAAGAAAGAAAGAAAAACAGAAAAAAGAAAGAAAGAAAGAAGAAAGAAAAACGAAAGAAAGAAACAAAGAAACAGACAAGAAAGAAACAAAGAAGAAAGAAGAACAAATGAAAGAAGAAAAGAAAGAAAGAAAGAAAAAGAAAAATAGAAAGAAAGAAAGAAAGAAAGAAAGAAAGAAAGAAAGAAAAAGAAAGAAAGAAAGAAAGAAAGAAAGAAAGAAAGAAAGAAAGATCCGAAAAGAAAATCTCTTTAGAATTAGAAATATATGAAAAAGGGAGAAGCAAATAGAATTACTGAAGAAATTTGTGAATGTTGAAGTGTTTGCTTTTCTCTTCGGGAAAAGGATTAGCTTAAAATTACTTTTCATGGAGCAAGATTCGGATATTGGTTTGCTATCCTGTGACTGACGTTTTAACACTTTATATATATATATATATATATATATATATATATATATATATATATATATATATATATATATATATATATATGAATATGCGAGTGTGTGTATATATGTATGTATTTTCCTATGTGTCTTCTGATGAGTTAAGGCAAAAGGCTTATTGAATTTCACCAATATATATATATATATATATATATATATATATATATATATATATATATATATATATATATATATATATATATATATATATATATATATATATATATATATATATATATATATATATATATATTATATATCTAAAGATGTTTTGATGCACAGCTTTTAAAAGTGTGTGGGTTAAAATATGTTATAAAAATAGACAAAGGAAGTGTGTTCCAGACTTTATTATTGGAGTTTGTGTAAGATTGAACATTATGGTTAATTTGAAAAAAAAAAATCTATAAAAACTATGAAAACACATCATGAAGGAATGATTCAATCAAAAACTATCCTTAGATGAAAATGTTTCTACATCGTTCTCCTAACTTTTTTTAAAAAATAAAAAAATTTGACTGGAAATTTTGAAGGGGGTGATTTAAAAGTTGAGGTGAACTATCATCCAAATCAATGCCCACACCGACATTTTACAAGAATAAATAAATCTGTATCGTCATTAATTTTACTTAAATTGGCATTTAAGATGCAGTTGAAGAGGTGCTCCTTCTTGCCAGTGGTTCATATTCAATATTTTAGAATATTAGGAGCCCAAACTAGGTACAAATTTATATTTATTTTTCTTTTTACTGTTAAATAAGATAATTTAGTAGTATTTGTGATTAAATTTATTGTACAAAAGAAGGTTTCCAAAATAATTAAATACTTAAATAGTTTTCAATAAATAGTACAACAATATGTATTTTGTCACAAGAGAAAGTAGATATATTTCAGAGAAGCAATTCTTATGGAATTTACTTCAATATAATTTGATATTATTTATGTTATAGTAGAGTAATGGTTACATATAATTCATAAAGTGTGGTCTGTATAGATATATCGTTAAAAATCCTATGATGTTAATTCTTAATCAAATTTTTGATGGATGATTCCCAATGTAAACATGTTCATACAAGTGGTAAAGCCCCTTCGTATATTTCTACTAGTGTCTCACCACCATAACTCCTCTATTTTCAAGCATCATGAGTGAAATGAATTGAAGAATGGTAACTGCAAGCAAAGAATAAATAGATTAATTTATTTTTTTAATTTTTTAATTTATTTTATTTTTATTCTTTTAGCACCCCCTCCTTGAATATGGCTTTGCCCTTGAGTGGTGGTGGTGAAGGGGGAAAAAAAAAAAAAAAAAAAAAAAAAAATTAATAATAATATATTTAATGTTATAAAAATTCTTCCTAACTGCAGATGTAGACGTGATTTTTAAACAACTTCAGCCTGTGATTGGGCAATTAATTTAAATGCAACTACTATTTTCAGTGAAGGATCTTTAGAATGACGTCACTAACATCATCATAGTTGTTCTTCCCTTTTTTTTCTTCTTTTTTTTCTGAATTTTGGATTAGAATCATGCGTCATAATTTACAATTATTCGATTTCATTACTATATGAAGTTAATTCTAATCAAATTTTTGAAGGATGATTTCCAATGTAAACATTCTCATACAAGTGGTAAAATTATAAATTATAAAATTATAAAGCCTATTATTATTAAATTTAAAAAAAAAATTAACGTCACCGAAGAAAGTGTTTTCTAATAGGCTTAATTATATTAATATACCTATGTATACGAGTATCCATTTTAAATTCGAATCAAAATAAGCAAAATTTGTAAATAATTTTGAAAATTTCTGTATATTTCTGTTTCTACTTTGCTGGTAGTAAGTGGCTCTCTCTGCCTTTTGTACTTCTCACATACAAGTTCGTCAAATCTAAAATGTAACTATGGGGGCAATTATTTTCTCTCAACGATACTTTATTTTCGTTCAAAATAGTACATAAAACAAGAGAATAGTAAACGAAAATAATTGAATATATATATATATATATATATATATATATATATATATATATATATATATATATATATATATATATATATATATATATATATATATATATATATATATATATATATATATATATATATATATATATATATATATATATATATATATATATATATATATATATATATATATATATATATATATATATATATATATATATATATATATATATATATATATATATATATATATATATATATATATATATATATATATATATATATATATATATATATATATATATATATATATATATATATATATATATATATATATATATATATATATATATATATATATATATATATATATATATATATATATATATATATATATATATATATGGAAAATATAAATTAAAATTTTTGCCCCTCCTATACATCATCTTTCACTATTTAATAACTTGGGTCATCTCAGTCATTCTCAAAAGAACAAATTTAATACAAAAATCTGCAACAAATTATCTTTCAAGACAAGATCAATTTAGTTAGTTTTCCTTAATTAATTTTGAAGCAATATTTCAACTATTCCTCTTTCTAATGGTAACAAGTTGTTAATTAGAAATATCATTTTCACAGTAAAAGAATAAAAAAAAAATGAACTGAGAGCAACAATGTTTCAAGAAAAATTGTCAGCACTTAGCATCATGTGCATGGAAAGTAGATAGGAACATAGGAACATAGGAAAAATAGAGACAGTTAGAAGCCACAAGGGCCTATCGAGACTGTCCCAGTCCAAACAAATATTAACTATCAATACTAATACATGCACAAAGACTAGGTCTGTCCTATCCCTAGTTATCAGTTTACTCATGCAAAGATAAAAAATAACACCAAGGCCAGTTTTACATGCAATATTCAATGAACCATCACCCACTACAAAAAAATAAACTGCCAATTAGGCTTGGTCATAGGTTGATCTAAAAATACAAATATACCCACCAATTTGGCTTAGTCAAGTTATTCTATATAATACCTAAAATATCCAAATTTTTTTTAAGATATTATCAGTGATTTTGCATTTGGGAAATCAAGAAAGAATATTTTTTAATTTTTAATTTTTAATTTTTCTGTGATCTTTCAAACAAGACAGTCAAGTTCTAAATATAGCTTTCAGGAGTCTAATTTCAATTCCAAATATCTAAATAAGAATGAATAAAAAAAAGACCTTATATAAATAATACATTACGTTCTGGAGGATTTTACATCAACGTGAGGGAGATATAATTGGGGTATTTTTCTATACTCACTCTTTGCATTTTTAATATTATTTGAAGAGAGTGTGGTAAGAGCTGAGTCCGTAGACTTTAACTACAAGTCTATGGCTGAGTCCATGTAGTTAAAGTCTATGGCTGAGTCTCACACAGTCAACAACAGATTTTGATGTTGCCATCCAAAGGGATATCTACCTTTTGGGTGTATTTTGATATTTTGAAAAACCATAGATAGTTTTTTATCTACTAAGAAGCAAATGTAAGAATTTTCAAATAATTGATTATTTTTTCTTCCAGTCAATAAAATGAGCAAATTTATATTGATTTTAATTTATTTTCTTTTTCAATTATTCTTATAATATTTTGAACTTAAAAAATGAAGACAGACACGTTATTTAAAAAAAATCAATATAATAAAAAAAGCATGATATTTAAAAATCACGTAAAAAATCAACTGATTTATATAATTTGATTTTTGTTATGGCAACCCTGCTTTTTATAGTTTTTCTAGCATTATTTACCAACAAAAAAATTCAATCTGGCAACACTGCAGTCTAAGTTTGAGATGCTTGGATTTGGGGTCATGTGAAACCCGGTATTTAAAAGAATCATAAAGTAATAAACTTTTATGAAAAGAATATTTTTAAGAAATAATCAAATATTTGGAAGATTATGAACATAGAGTATGAAAAATATGTTTATATACGATGGAAGGGAAGAACCTGTTATATGCGTTTTTTTGTCGTACTTGCTAATTTCTATTAAACAAAAATATTAAGTAGCTTAATGTGGTGCTGCATTTTAGAGTCTATAGTGGTTTTTCTACTCTGATGAATAATTTTATTTTCTTTTACACCATACTTATCACAGCATATTATAAAATTGATAGACACGTAATTAAAATTGAACTTTATTAACATTGCCTTTAGAATTTATACAGACAAACAAATTTTTACACTTGTCTTTAAGCAATATCAGGTAACCTTATAGGAAACCGTGGCAAAATGTGATCCTCGATTGTATTTCTTTTAAAAAAAATACTTTTTAGTGAGTTTTTACCCCTCTATCTATGTAGCAAACTGTTAGACAAATGTTTCATATTTTTTCTTTAAAATATTTGAATCTAATAAATTATGTTCTAGGTAAATATGCAGTTAACATCTCTTAGCTGGTATTTAGTTGTTATTCAAAATATAAACTGGATATGTAATGTATATTGAAGAAAAACTTTAAATTTTGGGGAAAATCAAATTCACTAAATTAAAATGCACTTAAGGTAGTAAAAATAGATTTTGAACATCATAAAACTTGGATGTCATCTGCAATTTTGATACATCATGTAAGATATTAGACAGAAAAAGATAATCTAAAAATATATTGATATTAATGTAGGAATATATCTATTCTAATCTAACTAGTTCGACTTAACCTAACATTAACTTAAAGGATAAATTTATGTTACTGACCTGCAAATAGGCCTAACTTAAAAAGATGCTAAAATGTTCTTTTTAAATGTTTCAAATATTTAGTAACAACATTATCTCTTACGAAATATTGATATGTTAATATCAATATTTTTTGTGATGTTCTCTGCTTATATCGCTATAAGGCATAGGCAATTTAGTCACATCCAATTTAGTTGGCCTAATTATATTTTATAACAAGATTTTTATTACTTTATCCATTTTTAAATTTATTGAATTTAATTTTTCCCCAAATTTAAATAGTTTTTCTTTAATATACATTACATTTACAGTTTATATTTTGAATAATAACTAAATGTTAAGCAAGAGACGTAAACTGCATTTTAACCCTGTTCTGTATTATAATGTACAGTTATATTTATGTTTAATTGTGCAATTTTTTTTTACGTATAGGAAATTAAAAAGCTGAAATATGAAATCAAGTAAATTAGAATATTAGAAAAATAGAAAGTTTGAAGCCACATCAAACTTTTTATTTTATTGAAAATTTGCATTTCAAGGGCATTCCATTGTTAGAGGGGAGAAACCATTCTACCAAGCATCTGCATGAAGGACTGAACCAATGCTTTCAGCACATGAGTCAACCACAATGCCATGACCTTGACCTCTGAAATTAAGAAAATATGTCTGTAGTTCAAAGATTCAAGAGTTAAATACTTTTATCTCAAGTTACTGTGTCTACTGAAGAATAGATAATTTAAAATTAATAATACCTTCATAAAATTTTAGTTTGCCACATTATTTAATTTACATTGATATTACTTTATACATTATGTAAATATATTTAACAAGTTTGGTTATGAATAATATTACCTAATTTTAAATTACACTCAGAAGAATCAGCTTCATATATATATACGGTATTGCTAATAATATATATATATATATATATATATATATATATATATATATATATATATATATATATATATATATATATATATATATATATATATATATATATATATATTATATAGAGATAGGTTTGTTCCTCGGGAACCTTATTTTTAGCAAAAATAGAATTGCAAACAATGCATAGCAAGGCA
This sequence comes from Armadillidium nasatum, assembly GCA_009176605.1. Classification (NCBI taxonomy): domain Eukaryota; kingdom Metazoa; phylum Arthropoda; class Malacostraca; order Isopoda; family Armadillidiidae; genus Armadillidium; species Armadillidium nasatum. Next base: position 78,974 of record SEYY01008051.1, read on the forward strand.
TACTTGAAAATAATTAATAGTTAACATTTATTGATATATTGGTAAAAAACATAGTATATGGTAAAGTCGGAAAAACGGAAAGGGTGATTATATGTTTGTGTGTGTTCACGGATGGAGGAGTGTTCAGGTGCTGAGGAAGGGAGATTAGTGCGGAAGGACGTACCCCTATGCTTGTGGACCCGTAGTTGAAGTTGTAGGCGCGTGTGACCTACGTAGCAGGAATTGCATCCTGCGCACGTAAACTTATATACTACTGAGGGTCGTAGCAAGACAGGGAGGACGTCCTTGTATGAGAGGAGTGAGCCTATAGACGAAATGAGTTTATTCCAATAAGACGTGGGTTAATTTGGGGAAAGAAACGTTGGAAAAGTAAATGGAGTTCTTTGTTGAGAGAAGGGGTTAGTGAGCCTAGGTATGGTGTTTTGAGGTGTATTAGTAGTTTAGGAACTGTCGGTGTAGGTAATTGAGGTCGATAGATACTATAAATGAATTCATGTATGGTAGTGTCTATGAGGTGAGTGGGAAAGAAGTTGAAAGTAAAAAATTCTTTTAAATATGTGAGCTCAAGGTGAAAATACCACCAAGAGGAACAGATGTTATAGGCTCTACTTTACCAATTATTCAAACAACTTTTATCTCTCTCCGTCAATGATACCATATTCACCTTCAATAGTAATTACTACCAACAAATAGATGGGATGCCTATGGGCTCACCCCTTGGACCCACTTTCGCCAATATTTTCCTTTGTAATCATGAATCCTTATGGCTTAACCACTGCCCCCAATCCTTCCGACCCCTAATCTATAAACGCTACATCGATGATTGTTTTTTAATATTTAATAATAAAGAGCAATCAGACCTCTTTTTCCATTACATTAATCACCAACACCCTAATATTAAATTCTCCCGTGAAGATGAACACAACAGATCCCTCCCCTTTCTTGACATCATGATAACACGCTCATCTAATGGCTTCACAACATCAATATACCGAAAACCAACTACTTCCCTCCTTGGCCTAAATTTCCTCAGCTCCACCTCTTACACATTCAAACACACAACCATCATTGGATATCTACATAGAGCCTATAACATCTGTTCCTCTTGGTGGTATTTTCACCTTGAGCTCACATATTTAAAAGAATTTTTTACTTTCAACTTCTTTCCCACTCACCTCATAGACACTACCATACATGAATTCATTTATAGTATCTATCGACCTCAATTACCTACACCGACAGTTCCTAAACTACTAATACACCTCAAAACACCATACCTAGGCTCACTAACCCCTTCTCTCAACAAAGAACTCCATTTACTTTTCCAACGTTTCTTTCCCCAAATTAACCCACGTCTTATTGGAATAAACTCATTTTCTATAGGCTCACTCCTCTCATACAAGGACGTCCTCCCTGACTTGCTACGACCCTCAGTAGTATATAAGTTTACGTGCGCAGGATGCAGTTCCTGCTACGTAGGTCACAACGCGCCTACAACTTCAACTACGGGTCCACAAGCATAGGGGTACGTCCTTCCGCACTAATCTCCCTTCCTCAGCACCTGAACACTCCTCCATCCGTGAACACACACAAACATATAATCACCCTTTCCGTTTTTCCGACTTTACCATTTTAAAATCTGCACCCTCTGAATCCGATCGAAAAACCCTTGAATCTCTACATTAAAAAACTCCAACCCCAACTTAATGTGACTCTTTCCTCCATCCCTCTCCTCATCTCATAACTCCTCCTCTCCATACCCATACTCCATCCTATTACATTATTCATCCAACCAACTAAATCATAATCTACTCATATTTATTATTTCATTATCCGCCTTTTAACTTAAGTGTATCATTGTACTCACTCCTACTTGTGTCTAAAATAAATCCGTTTAATCTTAGTGTATTATATATGTGTGCTTTATTATACTATGTTCATAACTATTTTCATTTTATTTTATTTTATTTAACATTTATTTCATAACTGATAACTATATTTCTCATTATTTTCTGTTCACAGATTAATTATTTATGAAAATGGGCCTAGTTGTCCCGAAACGTCATATTAACAATAAATGTTACTTATAAATAGTAACAATATACTATGTTTTTTACCAATATATCAATAAATGTTAACTATTAATTATTTTCAAGTATGCCTTGCTATGCATTGTTTGCAATTCTATTTTTGCTATATATATATATATATATATATATATATATATATATATATATATATATATATATATATATATATATATATATATATATATATATATATATATATATATATATATATATATATATATATATATATTTGCAGAATTTTTCCCAATAAACTTTATATTAAGGCACTGGTTTTACAGTTAAAAATTTGTAAATATGATCTTTTCCGCTCTAAAGGATATTTACTCTAAAATCTATTGTTTGTCATCATCAACAAATGAAACTCTACTTAGTGTTGGGAATAGTGATGGAAAACTAATTATTTTTGAGTAAGTTTATTATCATTGTACTATTTTGTTTATATATATATAATATATATATATATATATATATATATATATATATATATATATATATATATATATATATATATATATATATATATATATATATATATATATATATATATATAAATATATATATATATATATATATATATATATATATATATATTATATATATATATATATATATATATATATATATATATATATATATATATATATATATATATATATATATATATATATATATATATATATATATATATCAGTATAAAAGAACTTATGCCTCAGAAGGGGATAGTTGGAAGAGAAAAATTAAATAAACCAGTATTAACAATTTCAGCCCATAATGATCCTATTTATTCTATGGCATCTTCTAAAGAGTTTTGTATTACGGGAGCTACAGGTGTTATTAGTGTAAGACAATTCATTGTTTTTAATATGTATGTTATGGCAGATTGTTTTTAGTTAAAAATTTTTTTTTTTTTTTAAATAACCCAATATAGCCTATGTATTGGTTAGCTTATGCAAGTTTGATTTTTTTAGCATTTCTTCCTGAGAGAAGTGTATTTTGTATTATAATTTTTTTTTTTTAGTAGAAAACCTGATTGTCACATTTTGTTATGATATATAATAGAAAAAAGAAGACAGTGAGAGAAGAAGAGTAAATACTATGTTAATCTATTATATTTTTAATATATTAATAATTTTAAAGTGAAAATGTAAAGAGAGTTACAAGTTTAATAATAATAAAAAAAAATTATTATTATTTTTTTGTGTGTATGTGTAAAGGATACCTAGAATGAGGAAGAATATATATATAAAAAAAAAAAATTGAGTTAAGGAAGAACGCTCTATGTCTGCAATATTTCTTGTTTATAATGAATATAGAGGTAATCATACACCTTATCGCAGATGATTTCTTATAATTCCTTAAAAGTCTACTCTCTTTAAATTGAATTTAAAAATTAATAGCCTATTTAAAGACAAAGTACGAGATAGAGCTACAAATGCTTCTTGTATTCTTAAATTATTAAAGGTTGAGTGTTTTGCTAAACTTGATATATAGTGCCTATAATAACCCTAAAAATGTATATCCTAATTATGATCACTTTTATTGTGTCCTATTTTAGGAAACTGTGTCATGGCATGAAAGATTTCAATAGACTATTTTAGGTTAACTTCAATTTCTTAAGGTGGCATTATAGTTAAATCTTATTTAGCCTAGTTTGGAATAGGTTTAATATTTGTATCCAAAACCACAAACTTTATAAGTTTTCAAATTTACTGATCTAAAATAAAGTGAATTTTGTGAAAGAGAACCATATAAACCAAAATTTTCATAATGTAAATGAAATATGTACGTTATATGGATAGATACAAAGATTTAATAAAATGGGTAAGAAAGTTTGTTAAAGAATAAGGAAGATTAAGGCTAATGATGCCTAATAGGGTAGATAATTTTGAAAGCCTATTGTGAATGTGTCAAGGGAGAGGATGTTGAAAAGGGAAAGACATTCCGTAAAACACCAAATTCGTAAGATTGAAGATGTTGCTCTAACATCAAAATGAAAGGAGTGAACAACAAGTTAAAAAGGTTTTGGGGTGCTTGAACTAGATCTTGGATATATTTATAAGTTTTCATGTCTCAAATTCATTGAAAAGTGAATGAATTTTATTCCTTATAGAGAATAACAGATTTAAAAGTTTGGAGAAATTTTAAATGGAATTGAGGTTTAAAAACAACTTCTTTTATGAAGAATATAAAATTCAAATTCAGTTTTGGTGAAATGAATATTAAAGGAAAGTCAGGAATATAGTAGTTAAAAATTAAACAACATTAAGGAATGAAGTCGAAAAAGCAAATCATCGTTTGTTTTATAGTAATAATTCTACAGAAATAAAGTTATACATCACGAAGACCTTTTTAAAGACCATGTATTTTTAGAATTTTTTTTTTTTTTTTTTTTTTTTGTTATGCATTCATTATATATATATATATATATATATATATATATATATATATATATATATATATATATATATATATATATATATATATATATATATATATATATATATATATATATATATATATATATATCTTATTTCAGAATTAAACAGAACATTCTGAAACATATATACTAACTAAAATTTAGAATTAAACACAAATACAAACATATCTTCATAATATTAGTATAAATGTAAATTATTTTTACAGTAAATGGAAAAGTAATAGTAAATATATTTTCAGATAATTTCATAGTTATAGATTCATTACATTTAACCATCATTCCAGCAATTTAAGTTAAAAAGAATCTACTGCATAGATGTCTACAATACTAAACACAGCTGTCAACTTATAAAATCAAACATGTAATTTAAAAAAAATTTAAAGTTACAACCAATACTCCACTACTCGAGTCAAGATCCCAATTAAAACTAATATAAAATAAAAAGATTTAGATATTTTAGAAGGAATAAAAGTTAAGTCAATAAGGGAGTAGCTAGAGGGTTAAAAGGAGTCCTACTTCTTTGTCACAAGTTGCATATTTACTACTGTTTATGTATTACCCAAAATATTCCAATACCCATCTTTTTTATTGAAAAATTTGCATTCCATTGTTTGAGGAAAGAAACCTTTCCACCAAGCATATGAAGGATTGACCCAATGCTTTCAAACACATGAGTTAACCGCTCTGCTGTTATGCCATGTTATTTCTCATTTTGAATTAGATAGAGATTCCAGTTCCATTGTGAAAGTAATTTTTTGCCGATTCTAATTCTGTTATGGTACACACACACACACATATATATATATATATATATATATATATATATATATATATATATATATATATATATATATATATATATATATATATATATATATATATATATATATATATATATATATATATATATATATATATATATATATATATATATATATATATATATACTGTATGTTAAAATTTCCTTATTCCTGTTCAAACCTAAACAGAAATCTTTTATTGTTAGTACTTTTAGTACTTTCATTTCATTGTAAATAATAATAATAAGAAAATAGTTTTTGATTTCAATCATTGATCTTTGAATCTTAGTAACAGTGTTTTGGCTTTGATTTTTTTTTCCTTTTTTTTTAAATTCTAAACTGTAAAATTTATTTTTGTCAACATCTGCCTTTGCTTTCAGGGATGGAAATGGAAGGATTTACGAAGAGAACTGTCAAAAACAGCGTGGAATATAAATCTTGAATGTGATCAGTCAAATTTTGGGGTAATATTTATTTTGCTTGATTATTTTATATATACTGCATATATATATATATATATAGACTCCATATAGTATAATAGTATTTGCTTGATTATATATATATATATATATATATATATATATATATATATATATATATATATATATATATATATATATATATATATATATATATATATATATATATAGACTCCAGAAGTTAATAGTTTGGCTTACGACAGTGAAAGGAATTGGGTATTTGCCGCCTGTGGCGATTGGCGAACGAGAGCATTTGATCTTGAAACAGGAAAGGAGACTTTATCTCTCTCGGGACATGAAGATTATGTTCATGATGTCGTTGTGAGGTATATATATATATATATATATATATATATATATATATATATATATATATATATATATATATATATATATATATATATATATATATATATATATATATATATATATATATATATATATATATATATATATATATATATATATATGTGAGTGCACTGGCAAAATTGACCAAGTCAATTTTCCAAGTTTGTGTTGAATTACAATTTAAAGTTCTAGCAATACGAAAAATCAGGATTTAAATAAAATAACCAAGAAAGGAAAAACGTTACAATATGAAGGAAATATTAAATTCTAATTTTTCGTACTATTTAGAACTTTAAATTGTAATTTAACACAAACTTGGAAAATTAACTTGGTCAATTTTGCGAGTACACCTACGATTAGAGATGTACCGATACCTGTAAAGAGGCCGATACCGATACCGATACTATACCGATACCGATACTTTAATTATTATAAGAAATACACAGTAATAAGAAAATTTGTGTACTGCTAGGCAACTGAGGATTGCATTCCCTGTACAACCAATACTTAGTAATGTATTTCATATTTGGTTGTGCCCAAGTATATTTTATAAATTAAAATATTATCTTTTAAGAATAATAAATGCAAATATAATACTAATAACTTTTTTATGTTTGTGTTTATTCAAAAAATTTTCCAGTAAGTATTAACAAAGTTTAGCTACTCGCTTTTATGTTTTAACATGATTACAATTTACAAGAAGATTCTTTAACTAGCTACAATATAAAGAATAAAAATAATGAAGGAAGAGACCTCAATTAATCAGCAGAAAAGACAAAATATAAAAACGCTATTATTCAAACATGGCATAATATTCTCCTTTAATTAAGGTAAAGACATCACTTAGTAGTTGAATTCAAAGTATCGGAGTATCGGCCAAGTATCAGCCATATTAACCAATACCGATACCCAAGTAAATCCGATACGATACCGATACTATATATATATATATATATATATATATATATATATATATATATATATATATATATATATATATATATATATATATATATATATATATATATATATATATATATATATATATATATATATATATATATATATATATATATATATATGCTTAATAATTAATTACATTCTTTTATTTTGAATATTGAATTTCAGTGGAAATCAGGTTTACAGTGCCGGAGAGGATGGTCAAGTGCTTGTTTGGGATCCAAGAGTGGGAAGAGAACCAAAGATTAAACTGAAGCCGTATACGAATGAACAAATTCAAAGACCTCAGTTTGGCAAATATATAACATCAGTTGATGTTGAAAATGATTGGTTGGTAAGATTCATGATACGTCTGTTCAATTAAAACCTTTAAAAATTGGTATTTGAATGATTTTGTATTTTTTAATAATATTTTTTTTATTTTATTTATTTATTTATATATACCACTTGGATTGTATTGCTTGAAACTTAATTTCATGGGATATTGATAAATGACAATATTATTTAAATGACGTGAACTATCGAATGACTACCTTTTAATCGGTGTTTATATCTTTTTTAGTCTATTTTTCATTCTTGTAAAGTTTTATAAGGTAGCATTATTGAGAATTACTGTAGTTATGTTATTTAATCAGTTATGTATTCTCTTTTTATATTGCATGTATAAACAATGCTAGGATTGAAATAATCCTTAATAGAACTTTGTGGCCTAGTACGTTTTTTTTTATATAGTATTTTTTATCGTTTGACGTTCTGAATAGTAGTATAGGTTCCTTAATCCTCTGAACATCATTTCAGTTAACTTTAGTGAATCCTGTAAATATTCAAAGTTAAATGATAATCAGTCGATCCATTGAAATTTTACTAAAGCGAGCTTCATATTGTCTGTAAGCTTCTGTCGTTCTTATTTATATTGTTAGGAATCCGCGGAGTCTATCAAGGCTAACTAACATTTCAAAGAGAATAAAACCAGAAGTGGTTTGTATCACAGCTCATTTGCCTGAATTTATAGGCTTTCACCAACTCCAATTGCAATAACTGAATACATGAACGATAGTTTTATATAGATAAAGGCAAAAAAAAAAAAAAAAAAAAAAAAATGAAAACGGAAAACGGTAATAAAAATTATTTAATCAAACAAGAATAAACGAATCACAGCTATATTTTGAGTATAATTTATGAAATATAACAATAATAATAAATAATAATAATAATAATAATAATAATAATAATAATAATAAATTACTAAAAAGATTGTAAATATCAAATGTGAACATATATTTTATTTTGTAAATTTACCAAGTCGGTTCATTAAGATCTTTCTCTGAGCTGTTTATATATATATATATATATATATATATATATATATATATATATATATATATATATATATATATATAATATATATATATATATATATATATATATATATATATATATATATATATATATATATATATTTAGATATGCGGAGGCGGCCCACAAGCAGGAATTTTTCATTTAAGATCTCTCGCTCTTACAACGGTTTTTGAACCAAAAGAAACGTCAATTCATGTTACCAAGTTTACAAGACAAGGGTTTGATAGGGGAAGCATTGTAGTAGCAGGTTTGTTATATATATATATATATATATATATATATATATATATATATATATATATATATATATATATATATATATATATATATATATATATATATATATATATATATATATATATATATATTGTAACTATTCCCTACGCAGAGGTATAAGTGTATAAATGTGGACATAGAGAATCATTGTACTTCAGCTTAATTCGCTCAGGATGCTGAAAATTACTTGCATGGGTTTAAACCAGAAATTGGACTTATTATTTTAGAAGCAATTACACTTTACAGAGAATGCAAGGGTTTTGTATGTTGGAAAGAATGCTTTGGTCTTCGTGTTGACTATGCTTGTGTTGATTTGTATTAAAGTGTCGGTATTAAGATTAGGGTAATAATACATCATACCATAATTTTTAAATTAAAGAAATGCAACAAAGTTGGTTCTTGCGTTTTCTGACTCTGTCAAATCTTGCCCAGTTCAGGAATACGTAATGTGTCTGAAATTTTTTCCTTGCATTTTTTTTTTTCAATACTAATCATAGACTTGCATATTATTATATATTTAACGTGTACAGAACTGACGGGGGCAGTGTCAAGTGCATCTAACTTGACTAGTACAAGAACTCTGTTTTACTTCTCATGTAGGTGTATGTTACCTAACGATATAAATTAAGGATTCTATTATCAAAATACAAAGATTCAGGAAAGATTGAAGCAAGAATGTTTTGTAAATTAAAAGCCAAAGTATTATTAAAACAAAGTTACTGTAATATTTCTCTGATTACCAAAAATAGAGAAATCAATAAAATGTTTGAGTAACTTGTTGAATAATTATGACATTTTATAACATTAATTGGAGTTTTCTTTATAAAGCTATAAAGTGAATAACTGCAAATAAAGGACATTGAAGTGTTAGTTTATGCATTCAATTTATTCTCATCTGCCTTGGTTATATTTATTAGACCAGTCTTGAATCTGGGAGTAGAACTTAACAACATACAAAAACCACTAAGCTAATACGAATTATTTTACAACCTCAAGTAGCCACCCTGTATTATGAATATACTAAACTCAGTATTTTAACAATTTAAAGTAGTAGGTATACCTAACAGAAGAATCCATTGCTGCAGCATCTACTTCATTATACAGTGTTATTTCCACACATCTTGGAATTCATTTGAAAAACATTTGTCTGACTCTCGAATCAGTAACTAATACACAAATTTGTCAAAAAGTGAGTTGATAAGTCTTTTTTTCCTGTTTTCAAGGACAAATGTAAAGAAGTTGGAAAAAAATCAACCTTGGTGTGAGGTTTTTAAATATATAAGAGAGCTGTATATATTTAAAAAAAAAAAAAAGAGAACTTGGATAATGCTTTTAGTTCTGCTGTAACTATAGTACTATAAGACAGAGTTCATTTGAAATAAAAATCAATTTAAAAACATACCGTGAATCCATTCTTCTGAAAGCCATCTGTACCACAGATATTTCCAGTAAGAATTTAAAATATATGAATTTTCGCGAAAATCTTTTGAAATATTATAGGAGCTGTATTTTTTATTTTTTTTTTGGACCTGCCTTTTAAACTGTAATCAAAGGAAACATTAAGTTGTAATTACAAGTTGAATGGTTAACAGCAATTATTTGAAACAAAGTTAAGTCTTCAGAGTATTTTTTCAACCACCTTATACAAGTTAAATCATCAGACGTAAATATAAGCCAAAAGCAAAACCTGCAAAATTAAGAGAAAATAGAAAAAAGAAATTATAACTTAGATCTTTGGGGAAAATTTAAAATCTTTTTGAACTACTAAAAATCAAAAGATATTATTATTATTATTATTATTATTATTATTATTATTATTATTATTATTATTATTATTATTATTATTATTATTATATTATTATTATTGTAAAAGTGTCACTAAAATTGCATCCATTCAATCTTTTGTGAATCGGAAATTATTTTGTTTTGTTTTAGAAGCAAAGTCAAATTGTAACAAATGAACATTTCTTTATCAGTAAGTCCTATATATAAACTCTTACTTTTACTGTTGTGTTGTAAACTAATTTTTAAGTAAAAATTAATTTCCGGTAATCTCAGAAATATTATTCAGTAATTTAATTGTAATCTGGTAGGGGCTTTTTATCTTTCAACCAAAGAAAGAATCAACATTTATTAATTCTAGGTCTACTGCTACCGAGTTTAGGCCTAAATTTACCAAAGATATAAATATCGAAAGATAGATAGTTTGTTTTAAGTACTATGCTTATATTTGTTAACTACATAGTATATATTTTTTTAGCTTTTTCTATTAGAATTTCTCTGCCTGCAAATACCTAAACTTTTTATCGTTATTATTTCTACTTCTCTTTTTCTCTTCCAACATAACAGAATGATATAGCATTGTTGTGCGTTTATTATTACTGTTTATATGAATAATTGCTTTAATGATTCTCCCACGTCGAAACAATCTCATTTGTGGAAGTTTGCGGTAATGGTTAAGGAAATTGGAAATGGGCGATTCAAATATCAAAATCGCATTTTGTGGAAATTTGGGCTAACGGTGTTATGGATTTGGAAATAGGCGATTAGTTAGGATTTTTTATGGAATGATTTTTTTTTTTTAGGATTAATACTTGTTGTTTGTAAAGGAAAACTAATAAATTAGATGTGATATTGTTATATATACTAAAATGTATATTGTACTAAATATCAAATACGACAGAAATGAATTTGCCCTCCAGTAAAAATTTTGAATTTTCATATATCATATCGAAATAATTTTTATAACTTTAGTCTTTATATTTTCAGGAGCTTCATCTCAAGTAAATGTATGTAATATTTCGGGAGAAATCACCGCTAAAATTTTAGCATCTTCCTCATGTGTTTATGATGTTCATGTACTGGAACATCCAAATACGGTATGTCTTAAAAAAATATTTACTTTTATTATGGCTGTCATACCATTGAATTATTTCTAATTATTAATTTTTAAATTCAATATTATTAATTTATTTTTGTTTTAAATATTACAGATTGCTTTTATTGGTGGAACGGGAGTGAAAACTGGATGTATGTCCTAATCTTAATTATAGAGATCACACTGTGTCAGTTAGCGAATAAATTTTTTTAAATTTTTTTTTATTATTATTTTTGTATTAAAATTATTAAATTATTTTTAATCGTTCTACTTTTTCAATTCAAAAGTTTCATTCCTCATTATTATATTAAAAAATAGCCTTTTTAATAAAGTAGATATTTATTTTTACATTTCTCTTTAAAAGATTCTATAATGGAAATTACAGTAATTATAAAACAATTACAATAAAATACCGTTTTAGTGTAATTATAAAACAATTACAATAAAATACCGTTTTAGTGTACAGTACTTGTAAATTAATAATGTTTTAAAAAAGTTTTAAATTTGCATTATAAGTAGACTGGGGATCGCCCTCTTGGCAGTTCATCACCGCTACCCAACTCTCCGAGAGAGTTCAGATCCTCCTGATTCGCCTTTGGTATCCCAAATCATTTTCACACACTTCGTTGAGTCAATGGCGTAGGACTTTAAAATTGAGTTTGAGGTTGTAAAAGAAAATCTCTAATAAAATACGCATAGCAACCTACTTGTTTGTTTGGTATATCAGAGTACTTTACTGTAGGTTAATCTGTCTGTATTGAGTTAGGTGTTCAATATAAAATTATTTGAAATCTTGATAATAGTTCTTGTATTAAAGGAAGGATGGAAATTATTATAGTGGATCTGATTTTTCATGTTAGACTTTCAAATCTTTACATATATTATTAGGGGAAATGGTTATTTAAAGTTTGATTCTATTGTTGAAAGACATTATTTTATCTATCTTGTGTGTTAATGACATGAAATTGTTTGCTGAATTAAATAATTTATATTTAATTAAAGAAGTGTATTGATGATTGTTTTATCTTGTTATGTATGAATCCACTTTTACTTTCCGTATAATTCTCTATTACATATTTGCCTGTAGTTATGTATACATTCATAAACTTCTGATAAGATCTGACCTCATAAATTATTGTGACGTCATCATCCTCTTGACCAATCACATGACTCCATTTTCTTGGCTCATCAGATGACTCAAATATAAATAATTATGAGGCTTGCTTAAATCTATGTGAGTGTATGAAGTTAGGTAATGGTTAAGGTTAATAGTTAAAGAAAATCCTGCTGATTTAACAAAGTAACTTTTATTTTATGCGTTACAAAAATAAAAATTATTTCATTTATACATTTCTATTTCTGAATATGTTTTCTTTGCACATAAGAGTACGTAAGAGTAGCTATTTAACATGCTATGAAAATAATGCAGGAGATCAAGTAATTATGTCAATTTATCTTAAGTATAAGATCTCCTTATACATCATTTAGCACCGCAAAAAACAAATTAATAACCATCTCTGAAAAATCAATGTTAAACGTTAAGAGTTCCTTGAACGAACATTAGGAAATAGAATATGCCCGAAAAATAATGTGTGTAAATTATATTTCAGATAGAAAATATTAGTATATTATTCGTGTTAATGTTATGAAAGATGAGAAAGTTACGAAGTTTGCGCTGTCATGTTCGCATCAGTATTCAATGTTAATGATAAATTATGTATGAGGCAGCTCGTATTTCAAGTTAAATATGTGCTAAGAAAGATTTTTGCTTTACGTAGTAAGGTTTGTGGTTTTTGACTCCAAATTACACGAATGAAACAAAGGCGGTATTCAAGTTTTTTATTCGGAAACAAGAGCACTTAATAATCAGTTGGGAGGAAGAAGAAGGAATCAGGACCCAATCTTCATAATATATAATAACTTATTATACTATATAAATTAGATAACAAAATACAAGTTCAATGATAAAGTTGTTTATTTCTACATAAAATATTTACCAGTTTAATTAAGATAAAATAAATGTTTAGAATGCAGAAATAGTTGCTGTTGCTGCTGCTAATAATAATAATAATGACGCTCTAATTCCCATATGTTCTTGTTCATGTAGATTCCCATTATTCATCTTTTAAATCTTACAATATTGGTATTCCACAAGGTTTTATTATGTCGCCCGAATTGTTTTTCTACTTTTCATTAATGATCTTTCTTTCACTTTGTTCTCAATTTACTCTTAGCCGAAGACCCCACCCTTCGTTCCCCGTTTCATGTTGAAGTATATCCTATTCAGCAGTAATTAATTAGAACTAGGTTGGTGGCATTGAAGAACCTCGTCTGATCTATTTCGTATCTCTTATTGGAGGAAAGGAAACATGATTGCTTTCACTATCCTCAAAGCTAAATCACTTGATTTAATCATTCACACAGCTACATCTTCGAAACCACACAACTCAAACCTTCCCCTGTTATATTTTTAATGTTCATAGTATATCCTTTCCTCGTATTCTTTGTTGGAAGAATTACATTATCTTTCTCACTAAAAAGCTTCTGTGAGATTGAGTGTAATATTTGGTTGGGTTTTCTGAGACGTCTTCGGAACTTCTCATTATTTCTATAGGTACTGCAATGGAAGGAGCTCGAGGGAATTGGACTCGCATTCCTCCACCGCTGCGTCGTCCACGTTGCACAAGGGGTGCCCTGCTTTCGCACCAATTTTGTGTAGACATAGCCCCAGGCTAGCCCGTTGTGGTGCCTCCTTCTTTCCAGCCACCTCTATTCTGTGGAACTCTCCAACTTCAACTATTTTTCCTCCTGTATTTAATCTTCCACTCTTCAAGACTTCCGTCTGCGCCCACCTAAGGGATGTGCGTTAAGTGTATGTTTAATCGAGTTTTCTCATTTTTGTGTGTGCCCCATCCTTGAAAAGCCTGGATGAGTGGCGATCTGTAAAAAAAATAAATAAATAAAAATTTCAGTTATTTTTCTGTTTAAGGGCGTTGTTCATCCTTGTATGCAGTATTGATACCATATCTGTGGTGGTTTCATGCATAATACTCTCCTTAATAAGGTGGGGTCTAGAGCTTTTCGACTCGTCACTAAGTCTCTCCAATCCCCTTTTTAGCCAACGAATTGTTTATTGGATCACTCTCCCTATATTATCGCAATTGTTATATACACCACTTTTCTAAGCCCTATGGTTGCATAACTTCTCCACTTATACACAGTTTAATCTCTTTTCTGTCCTTTCTGTCCTACATTCTGACAATAAATGTAAACGCAGTGCTCATTCTTACCCTACTGGTAAAGGTTAGAACATTCTTTCATATTTAATTTTCTATACTACATTCGAAAGGAATGACTTCAAATGTCGTATATTGAGTCATGTTAGCTAATAATGTTCTTAACGTATTGACTATCCTTAACACTGGTGCAAATTTATAGGCCCTGGCCATTTTCACCGATGATATATAAATATATATATATTATATATATATATATATATATATATAATATATATATATATATATATATATTATATATATATATATATATATATATATAATATATATATATATATATATATATATATATATATATATAAATATCGAAGTTTTTTTAAATTTGCTATAGCAAACTTTAAAAAACTTCGATGTTTAATAAATAATTATTTGCGAAAGTGTTAACAAACTTTAAAGACTTATAACATTATATATATATATATATATATATATATATATATATATATATATATATATATATATATATATATATATATATATATATATATATATATATATATATATATATATATATATATATATATATATATATATATATATATATATATATATATATATATATATATATATATATATATATATATATATATATATACCTTACCTTACCTTGATGATAAAGGTCTCTTACTCTCAATGAAGAGAGTCTTGACCTTGAAGCGATGATTTTTTCTTTCTTGAAGTAAAGCTTACAAAGGAAGACACTGTAGTAAAGTCATCAAAGAGTCTTGGTCAGTAGTTATATTCTGTTGATTTGGGAGGTTGAGTATAGATATCTCTTTAAGCATGTTACTATTTTTGGAAATTGTTTAGATGGAATGCCCTGGCCACCCAGGATAGTTGGAACCGTGAAAGTTGAGACCCCCAGGGCACCCAAATCACTTCGGAGAGAGGCTCTTGGTACACAATAAAGCAGGACAGTCAAACATACATAATATGAAACATTACTATTGATATGAAGTTCTTAACTGATGAATATATTATATATTATCAATTATATAATACTTTGTGGGTAATAGTCGTAATCTTAATCTAATCTATTTCGTTAAAAAATAATAGTAATAATAAAATAATAATAATAATAATTAACAATTAAAATAATAATAATATAATAAAAATAAAATAACTAAACTAATAATTATTACATTAGAATAATAAAGATAGTATGTACTAGCAATAACTAATAACTAAGATAATAATTATTACAATAATTAAAATAGTAAGTACTGATAATTATAATGAAATAATTGTTAATAATTATTACAATAATAAAGATATTAATTCTAATAATAATAGTAACAATAATAATAATAGTAATAATAATAAAAATAAAATAGATAAGCTAATAATTATTACAATAATATAAGATAGTAAGTGCTAATAATAATAAAAATAATAATGATAATAATAATGATATTAAAAATAATGATAATAATACTAATAATAAAATAACTAAGCTGATGATTATGACAATAATAAAGGTAGTAAGGGCTAATAATAATAATAATAATAATAATATCAGTAATAACTAATAATAATGACTAATAAAATATCAATAATGACAATAATAATAATAATAACAATAATTAATACTAATAATGATTTTAGTAATAATATTAATTATAAAAATAACAATTGCAATATTGATATGAATATTAATAGTAATATTAAAAATGATAAATATATGGTCAAATTAGTAATACTATTAATAACAAGTAATATTAATTATCACAGCTACTACTTCCACTATTTTAATTTTTAGATTATAGAAATAAAAAAAAAATAATGATTATTTATAAAAAAATGGAATAAGGCTGATAATAAGTACAACATTTGAAATGTAATAATAATAATAATAATAATAATAATAATAATAATAATAATAATAATAATAATAATAATGATGTCAGTAACAATAAAAATAATAAGTCTTCATTATAGTAATAATAAAAAACAATAAAAAATAAAAAAAAAAAAAAAAAAAAAAATAAAAAAAAAAAATACAATAATAGTGATATTTTATAATAATAGTGTTGGAAATAATACTAATAATAATAATAATAATAATAATAATAATAATAATAATGATAATAGTCAGTAACAATAAAAATAATAAGTCTTCATTATAGTAATAATGACAATAAAAAATAATAACAATAATAGTTATATTTAATAATAATAATGAAAATAATAATAATAATAATAATAATAATAATAATAATAATAATAATAATAATAATAATAATAATAATAATAATAATAAAAATAGCAGTTTGGGTAAAGTTACAGACATGAAATAACAGAAATAGTGAGTTTTGAAGAGAGCTTGAAAGTTCATATAGTAATTACAAGATCCACATAATAAATGAATTATTTTCTTTTATTTAGTGTTTTTAAGAGTTATAGCAGGTATTCGCATGCAAATTATCCATACCTGTTAATTTTTATGTAGGGTCAGATTAGGGATAGTGAAGTATCTATCGTTTACGGCAAGTATCGGCATATTTTCCATACCGGTATCGGTATCGGTACTATAGTATCGGTATCGGTATCGGCAAAATTTTGGATAAGAGTAAAGTATCGGTATCGGTACTTTTCGGCATATTTTCCGATACGATATCGGTATCGTTCGGTTTCGGTAAAAATTTTGGTATCGCTCCATCCCTAGGTCAGATAAAGTCTGTTTACCTGATGCCACTATCCATTTTACAACTTTTCTAATGCCGTTTTTATTTACTTTTGTGTTTAGGGTATTTATATTAGTCTGTTACTAGAATAGCGTCATCGTCAGCTTATTGAAAGCGTAAAGAATTATAAAAGTTTTTGAAGTAGTTAGTGTATGTGCTAAAAAATAGTGGGCACAAAATAGATCCCTGAGGCACCCCTTGAGAAATTAGAGTTAGGGAGAATGATACGTTAGTAGTAAGGAGGGCACTTTCTGCGGGTGCCAGATTTAGCTACTTTTCGAAAAAATCTGGCAACCTAAGCCAAAACGGGATTTTGATTTGCAATGCAAATCACTCCGCTCAAATTGACCTCACGCTCTTTCCTGACACCATTTACTACTTACGTTCCCTAAATTCACGCATTTTATTCTACCAGAAAAATATGTCCGGGTCAAGGTTAAAGGAGTCTAATTGATGTACGAGTATGTTGTGTGGAACGATATCAAATGTTTTCGAAAAACTCTAATAGCAGTAGAGTTCATATTTGTTTACCTTTAATTACTCTATTTATATATTCAGTTAGGAGAATTAGTGCATCTTGTGTACTACGAGTAAGTGAGTTCATGAAATTGGGCTCATTCCAGTAAAAATTTGTAACTTGTGTATGCACCAATTTCTCGAATATTTTTCCAGTTGTATTTAGAATTATAATTTATAGTAATAATAAATAAAAATGATAACAATGGTGGTAATATAATAATAATAATAATAACAATAATAATAAATAATAATAATAATAATAATAATAATAATAATAATAATAATAATAATAATAATAATAATAATAATATTAATAATTCTAATTAGAATAATAAAATCATTATTATTAATTATTATTATTATTATTATTATTATTATTATTATTATTATTATTATTATTATTATTATTATTATTATTATTATTATTATTATTATTATTATTATTATTATTATTATTATTATTATTATTATTATTATTTATTATTTATTATTAATTTAATTTAAAAAAAAAAAAAAAAAAAAAAAAAAAAAAAAAAAAAAAAAAAAAAAAAAAAAAAAAAAATATATAATATATATATATATATATATATATATATATTATATATAATATATATAATATATATATATATATATATATATATATATATATATATATATATATATATATATATAATTGTTAATATGCTTCATTTGGGGAAGAACGTTCAACAGGGCGAAATAAGAAATAGTCACGAAGATATAATTGATTTTGCAACGTTTCGGTAAACCATTTCCCATCTTCAGGCTATAATTATAAAATAAAGAATGAAGAAATAGAAATACAAATATTATATTACGAAATAAAAGTAAATGTATTTTTAATAAAAAAGAAGTGAAATTTTCCAAGTTCTTCCACACCTACAAACATAAAGCGACCATTTCATATTCTCTCTAAACTACTTCAACTCCTCCAATCTCAAACATCCCTATACGATTGATTATTAATTTTTATTTCGTAATATCAATTCTTAACTGTGTTGATACAAGCTTAATCACAATGATCCATTTATTATTGTTCCTTTTTCTATTTTCCCATCTTTTATTCACTTGTACAGTAGTGAACAAAAGTTCGTTCCTATTAGGCTGGAAATAAATATTTATATAAAATGGGGATCATTTCAGGTTCAGCAAAAAACAGTTCAATTAAGCCCCTCTCAATGTTTTTATTATTCTTTTTATTCAAAATAGAGCTTTTATGAAATGATTTCCATTTTATATAAATATTTATTTCCAGCCTAATAGGAACGAACTTTTGTTCACGACTGTATGCATTTTGAAATGTTGTGATAAGGGATATGATTGTCATTTATTTTTATTCAGATAAAGGACTAGTTTACTTATGGTACTTTAAATTGCCTATCCTTCCTTGTATCACCAGAATATATATATATATATATATATATATATATATATATATATATATATATATATATATATATATATATATATATATATATATATATATATATATATATATATATATATATATATATATATATATATATATATATATAATCGTCTTCCCCCCGAAAGGACTTTCGTCCTGTCAGTGGAATCTTTCGAGGAAGATCCTTGGGTTTCACGGATTTATTGTTTATATATATATATATATATATATATATATATATATATATATATATATATATATATATATATATATATATATATATATATATATATATATATATATATATATATATATATATATATAATATATATATATATATATATATATATATATATATATATATATATATATATATATATATATATATATATTATATATATATATATATATATATATATATATATATATATATATATATTAGTATAAATATATATTTATTTTAAATAATTTTTAATTTTATTTTATAAAAAAAAATATATATATATATATATATATATATATATATATATATAATATATATATATATATTATATATATATATATATATATATATATATATATATATATATATATATATATATATATATATACGAGGCAGTTGAAACATATATATCTACTCCACATTTTTTTTCCTTTCCTAGATACTAGATAAATTTCCATTCTGTATATTTCTCTAAGATTATTTAACATTCTTTCACCCCTACGCAACACTGGTTAATCTTTTCTTCATCCCTTTAAAAGCCCCAACGTAAACTCCCCTTTTACCTAAAGACTATAGTTTCCACAAGGCCTTTCCCTTCCAACTATTTCTTTATTTCTTTAAAAGGTTGCCAAATTTTCATAATTTTGGTTTTTAGTTCTTTCTCTTGGCAAGCTCTATCAAGTCAGTTTTTCCTTTTCAGTCACATAACAACAAAGTGTCGTAAGCATTATAGTAGATCGCTATTCTCTAAGTCACCTTCCATGTAGATACAAATCAGATCTTTCCCCAGTTTTATGGCATACTACACTTTCCAGGAAGATATTAAATAGCCACGGAGACATCATTCAATCCTTTCTCAGGCCTATTCCTATTTTAAACAATTCCATTTCCCCCTTATTAATCCTGACACAGGCTTGGCTGTTTCTATAATAACTTTAATTGCATTTATTATAAAACTATATATAATTTATCCTTCCAATTTTCCTCCACAATTTTCCTCTTTGAACTCTTGTCTTATGCCTTTTCGAAGCAAAGGAAGCGTAAGATAACTACTGAGTATTTCTTTGCCATCATTTTCAAGGTTAACACCTGATTCACTGCATATCTTTGACCTTCCATTAAACCACATTTATCCAATTTAACATTCTTCAAGAAACCTTCAATATTATATTTAATAAGCATATTATTCTCTAATTATCCGTAGTTAGAGCATTCCTTATATATATATATATATATATATATATATATATAT
>SEYY01008051.1:107500-121661 GCA_009176605.1 Armadillidium nasatum
CCAGCATATATCGTTGCTTCAGAAAAAAAAGAGAGATGAATTAAATATTTATTACTCGTACAGTACATTTATTAAGGCGAGAGATGAACGGTATCCGTAATACTAGATAGAGACAGTTAGAAGCCACAAGGGCCTATCGAGACTGTCCCATTCCAAACAAATAATAACAATATCAATACTAATACATGCACGAAAGACTAGTTGTCTTGACAAATTCCAACAATTATTATGCATTCAGGATACAAAGCGTGAATTGAAGATCTCTGCTCCTCCCCTTGTTAATAATATATCAGTCTTTAGATATATTTGTCTTTCTGTTAATCGTTGATTCGTACATATATATATATATATATATATATATATATATATATATATATATATATATATATATATATATATATATATATATATATATATATATATATATATATATATATATATATATATATATATATATATATATATATATATATATATATATAACTTCCGTAACATTAAAAATTCATTTCTCCGTAGAAATGCAATAATCTTTCTGATTCCTCTTCCTTATGTTCTTTCTGGTATTTTGCAAAAAAAATATCAACTCTAACTTTGCTACTTCCTCTTTCCCTCCTTCCGTTTGCCTTCTTCTGATAGCACAATTGTCGTTTAACATTCTACTAAAACTGAACTCTACGCTCAAACTTTTGTCCTTAATTTCTCCTTAGACGATTCAAAAGTCAATTCCTCCACTTTCAACTCTCTCCAACTCATTTATTCTTAGTATTGTAATTTTTTTTCTAAAGATGTTATTTATGATCTCTCTGAGTTTAACACTATTTCGTTACTGCCTTTCTACTTCGACCTTCCCTTCTTCCTGGAAACGTGCGCTCATTTAGCCAGTGCCGAAGGAGGGGATCTATCTCAAGCTTCTAACTATGGTCTTTTTCCTTTAACCTCCATTCTTTATATAGTTTTCGAATCGATTCTTAACAGGAAGATTTGGAAACATCTCAATTCTTCTAATCTTATCTCAGATCGCCTTTGTGGCTTTCGTAAAGACTCCCTACTGGTAACTTTTCACTTCTCTCGGACTCTTCTTCCTCCGCTCTTCAGTGTTTCTGTGAATCTATCACTGTGGCGCTAGACATATCGAAAGCCTTCAATAAAGTCTTGCAAAAAACTTTAATTTCCAAACTTCCCTCTTTCGGAATCTATCCTTCTCTCTGTAACGTTCTCTCTAATTTTCTTTCCGATCCTTCTATAGCAGCTGTTATAGATGACCACGGTTCTTTCTTTAAATCTTTAAAAAGCGGTGATCCTCACGGATCTGTCCTATCCTCAACTCTTTTTTTTTTTTTTTTTTTTTTTTTTTTTTCATTAATGATCTTCTTTCTATTACTTTATCACCTGTCCAATCCCATGCCGATGACTCTACCCTTTGTTATTTTTTTCAGTTTGAAAGACGCCTCTCTCAATAGCAATTAATTGACACAAGGAGGTGGCCTTGGAGCAACTGACCTCTGATCTTTCTCGTATTTTAAATTTTGGACTAGAAAATATGATCGTTGTCAATGCCTCAAAAACTCAATTCGTCCATCTCTCTACTCCTCACAACCTTATGCATAACTATGAAATCTTCTTCGAAAACACACAACTCAAACCTTCATCTCTCCTTAATATTTCGGTGTTTCTTTTTCCCTTAGAAGGATCACACCACTTCTCTTTCTAAACAATCTTCTAAGAGGTTTGCTTGATGTTCTGAGGCGCCTTCAGAATTTCTTCATGCCACCCCAGTTGATTGCTCTTTATAGGGATGTTGTTCGCCCATGTATAGAGTACGCCTCACACATCTGGGGTGGTTCCACTCATACTGCTCTCCTGGAAAAGGTGGAGTTTAGGGCTTTCGTATTATTAACTCTTTCGCTTTCACTAATTCTCTGCAGCCTCTTTCCGCTCGTCGAATTTTTGCGTCACTCTCTTTATACTATCGCTATTACAACTGTCACTGTTCTTCTGAATTCTCCAGTAGCATACCTCCTCCTCTAAGAAGGGTTCGTGCAACATGCTTTTCAACACAGTCTCATACTTTCTCTGTCCAACTTTCTGACTCCAAACTTAACCGCCATGCAGAATCTTATATATATGTAATCAACTAGTAAAATGTGTAACACATTTTCTTTATCTATTTCCCCAACTTCTCGTGTATCGGGACATGTTGGCAATTAACAGACGACGATTTTGACATCCTTCCAACTCTAGTGGAATTTGGTAGGCCAAATGCCTTTGCTCACCAGAGTATATATATATATATATATATATATATATATATATATATATATATATATATATATATATATATATATATATATATATATATATATATATATATATATATATATATATATATATATATATATATATATATATATATATATATATATATATATATATATATATATATATATATATATATATATATATATATATATATATATATATATATATATATATATATATATATATATATATATATATATATATATATATATATATATCCAAAAGGTTAGAGTATTAGGATTCAAAGAAGACCAGACACAGTTTGGAGAATTCCCATGGGTTGCGACGCTGCTGAAGAAGGAACTAGTTATGGGGACAGTGCAACCATTATTTCTTGGAGGTGCTTCTCTTATTCACCCCAGAGTTGTTTTAACTGCTGCTCATAAAGTTCAAGGGTAAGAAAGTTAAAAAAAAAAAAAAAAAAAAAAAAAAAAAAAAAAAAATATAAATACAATTTGAAAACCTTTATAACCTCATATATATATATATATATATATATATATATATAATATATATATATATATATATATATATATATATATATATATATATATATATATATATATATATATATATATATATATATATATATAATATATATATATATATATATATATATATATATATATATATATATATATATATATATATATATATATATATATATATATATATATATATATATATATATATATATATATATATATATATATATATATATATAATATATATATATATATATATATATATATATATATATATATATATATATATATATATATTATATATATATATATATATATATATATATATATATATATATATATATATATATATATCTATGATCTCCGTCTTCGCTGTATTCATACTTACACCTGCTTCTCTGAGCCTATTCGCAAAACTTATCATCACATCTCTCAGCTTATCCCCCTCCTCACCCCAACATGCTAAATCGTCTGCGTATGCTAAGGTGTCACCGTCTGGATCTTGTATATCTTCCTTCACCTTTCTTATCAGCACATCTAATCATGCTATAAATAGAATTGGTGACATCACGCTTCCTTGTTTCACATCAGTTTTCAACTCAAACCATTTCTTATTCTTATATTCTGTTCTTACATTGTATTTGTTATTCTTATGCAAACTTTCAACAGTCATTCTTAGTTTTTTACTCACTGCGTGCTCCCTCTCCAGAACCCTCCACGGTCTCTCCCTTGACACTGATTCGAAAGCTTTTCTCAAATCTATAAATGCTATGTGTACACTTTTATTAAATTCCCACACCTTTTCCAACGTAATTCTCAGAGCGAACAAGAGATCCGTCGTGCTTCTGTTCTTCCTGTATCCATGCTGTTTTCCACCAAGTTGGACTCTACAACCATTCTCAGCCTTTTCTCCAATATCCTCTCGAATTTTTTTTCCTAAGTGGTTCAATAATGTAATCCCTCTATAATCTCCTTTTCCTTTATATATCGGAACCTTAATTACCTTTCCCCAGCCCTCCGGCTACTTCGCTCTCGTTCCAACAACATATTCAAAATTACTTCTTTCATTTTCTCTCCTCCCTCTTTTATGAGTTCTTTGGATATTTCATCCTCCCTTGGTGCCTTACCGTTCTTCATAGCTCCTAAGGCTACCTCCAACTCCTCTCCGGTGATCTCTTCTTCCTCCTCGTCTTCCTCCTCGTCTCACCTCCTCCTCCATATCATTCACTTTCAAAAGCTCTCTCTAAAGTGTTCAGTCCATCTTCTGTTTATATCCGTTGGTCTCACCAAAACTTCACCCTGCTTATCCTTGATGTTGCCTCCTTTCCTCTTTGACCCTCTATATGTTTTTGTCAATCTAAAGATCTTCTTTCCTGTTCCCAAATCCTCCATCATTTCTTCAGCCTCTCTACCAGCTGCTTCCTCCTTTGCTCTTCTTTTCACCCTCTCTGCTTCATTCCTGCCTTATACACACAACTCTCTCGTCTGTGCTGTTCTAGTTTTCAGTCACCTTCTCATCATGACAGTTTCCTCAATATTGCTACCCTCACCTCCTCCCCACACCACTTCGTGTGTCTTTTCCTCGCTTCCTCCAATCCATTTTCTACCTAGTGTCCCCTCTGCTACTCTTCTCACTGTTTCTTGAATCACCCTTATCTCTCCCACTTCCTCCATTTGTTCCAAATTTTCCCTTATCTTTTCAATATATTCTCTTTTCTTTCTAATCTTTTTCAGTAATTCTACTTTAAAAACACTTCTCTTTTATTTATTCTGTATTCTCTCCATCCTTATTCGTATATCTGTCACCACTAATCTATGGTCAGAATCCACTGATATTCCTTTAATGACCTTCACATTCTTTACCATCTTGCTATCTGTTGATATTATATAGTCGATAATGGATTTTTTGATCGAATTCGTCTGTGTTGCTATTCCACATGTATCTGGTGAACCTGTTTGAATCTCTCTGTTGAAAGAAGCCATTCATTTTCTTCATTCCTTTTCTCAAGAAGAAATCCATCAGCATCTCCCCCTCCGTATTTATCACATACTCACCATATGGTCCCAACATTCTTTCCACTTCATTTCTCCTCTTCCCACCCTTGCATTGAAATCTCCCATCAACAACACAGTTTGCCCCTCTCTTCTCCCACCTTCCACACTCTCCTCCAACATTTCTATGAATTGTCTCTTTTCCTCCTCTGAATGTCCTTGCTGTGGTACGTACATTTGGTAGAAATGGTACCTCCTTCCTTTGGTTTTAAAAGTGCACCTTACTAGTTTCTCATGCATGGCTTTCGTACTTTGTATGTATGGAGTCATCCTCGGTCCTATTATAAATCCCACTCCGTGTGTCCTAAAACCTTCCTCCATCCATTTATACATCAGCACATATCCTCCTCCCAAATCTCTTCTCCTCTCCTCTCATACGCATTTCCGCCATTCCCATCACGTCAATTTTCTCTCCTCCTCTTTACGGCTATACGTTGCAATGCTCAAAGTTGAGCATCTAATTTTGAAAGAAGTGCTATTCCAATTTCTAGTCCAAAATCTTTTCAGAGGTCTTTTCCTTGTAAATCTATCAACTTCCGAGGGTGGTCCTAGAGTATTACAAGCAATTTCATTTCGGGCATTGGCTTGCTAGGTCTATCCTGCCCTAGCCAGAGCTCTATTAGCCGAACCCAGGGTGTGCGACGTAAACGTTGAGCTGGACTTTACACCCCATTATATATATATATATATATATATATATATATATATATATATATATATATATTATATATATATATATATATATATATATATATATATATATATATATATATATATATATATATATATATATATATATATATTATATATATATATATATATATATATATATATATATATATATATATATATATATAATATATAATAATACACACACACGCACACATACACGCACACACACACATACACACACACACTGGATAATTCTTTGATCATTTTTAGTTTTGGCCAAAGAAGAATTTTATAATAACTGTTTAATAAGATGTTTATAGAACCTTTTGATTTAATACTTTTAGATATTTTTGCTCTCAGCTTCTTTAAGGTGAAGAGTTCTCATCGGAAGGTCTGAATATATGTAATTTATTTAAGAATTTTCTTACATTATTTTTTTTTTTTTAATAATATCAGGAATTCTTTTAAACTTGTTTGGCAATGCAGTTTAAAACCGGTTTGGAATCCGTGTAACACTGATGTATACACTGCATGATGCACATACACTGACGTTGTACATGATGCACATACACTGACGTTGTACATGATGCACATACACTGACGTTGTTCATGATAAACATACACTGACGTTATACATGATATACATACACTGACGTTAGTAGTATACTACGCACTTTCGGCAGGTGGCAGATTTTTCGAGGTAGCTAAATCTGGCAACCTAAGCCTAACTGGATTTTGATTTGCAATGCAAATCACTCCACTCAAATTGACCTCACGCTCTTTCCTGACACCATTTTTGGGAGTTCAACCCATTGAAATTGGCCTCAAGTCTGGGAAAGGGGTCCCTGGGGGGAACTCCGTGAACCCCCCAAAAATGGTATCGGGAAGTTACCTGAGTTTGCAAAATCGCTGCGTTTACCTCACTCTCTTTCCTGACCATTTTTTTGCGGTTCAATGTTGCAGAAATTGGTTCGAATCTGGGGGTCCAGGGGTTCGCTTGGGTCCGTGTACGGACAAAGAAAAGGTCAGGAAGGTCCCTGAAAATGCGGCATTGCACGCAAATGCAGAAAATACCTTTATGCTCAGGTTGCCAGATTTAGCTACCTCGAAAAAATCTGGCACCTGCCGAAAATGCGTAGTATATATATATATATATATATATATATATATATATATATATATATATATATATATATATATATATATATATATATATATATATATATATATATATATATATATATATATATATATATATATATATATATATATATATATATATATATATCAGAATTCCGTTGGAAAGCCTTATGGTTCGTCTTGGTGAATGGGACACTGCTTTTGAAAAAGAGTTTTTGCCTCATCAAGACATTAATGTGCAACAAGTTATAATTCATTCAAGATTTGTTAAATCAACTTTGTTCCATGATGTTGCTCTTCTTATTCTTGAGGTAAATAAATAAATATATTATATATATATATATTATATATATATATATATATATATATATATATATATATATATATATATATATATATATATATATATATATATATATATGTGTGTGTGTGTGTGTGTGTGTGTGTGTGTGTGTGTGTGTAGGTATGTGAGGTGTGTGTTTAAAAGCATTTGCGTTATGCAAAGTGAAGGCTGATATGCATGCCTAAAACTTTGGTGTGTGAAAGCGTGTGATTCAGATTCAGTTGGAAAAGAGGTAGTGTGCTTGCTCCAGATTTAATTAGAATACTATATGAAATAATGTGCATTGGGTTTATGTTATGGGTCAGAAATTTTAGCGAAGACTGATGTGATATTGTTTAGAAAACCGTCTTGCAAACCCTCCTCAAATGATTTGGTTTGCTATTTAAATGATCGGTAAAATATAATCTATTTTAATAACAGCATTATAAGGCCATATAAAGGTGGCGAGGTTGACATTATTAATAAAGAGTGAGAGAGGCTTACATGATATTGTTTTGAAAACCGTCTTGCAAACCCTCCTCAAATGATTAGGTTTGCTATTTAAATGATCTTTAAAGTATCATCTATTTTAATAACAGCATTATAAGGCCATATAAAGGTGGCGAGATTGACATTATTAATAAAGAGTGAGAGAGTTGAGAAGACGAAACGAAAACGTTGAAAAAATCACCTTTAATGTGCGTCCTCATTCTTTTTAAGGATAACAAATCTATTTATAAGCTCGTGTGATAAGGTTCTCATTTGATCCAAGAATTTTTATCACCTTAGAATCTTCCTTGAGAAGGAACAAGAATTTACACTTCTAAGAAAAACAAGTAGAAAGAGGAGTATATAACGAAAGAAAGGTGTTGGAAAATAAAAGATTTCAATCATACTCTACTTATGCTTTCCATTCACTAAGTGCCACAGGAAGAGATTCACCAAAATATTATAAAGCAGAAGTTCATAAGTCAGAGAGAAAAGAATAAAGAATTTTCGTCATTGGTTTCTTAAAATAACATCCATGTGATCTGAGCTAACATTAGAAGATTTAGAGCAGTAATTTTCCTGCTTAGAGAAAATTCTAAATATTTGAAAAAAAAACAGGTGTTTAATCTATAGGGCAATGATCAGTGGGTTGAAATGAGTCCCCCTACCTTTTATTACCATTTGTTGAATGATCACAAGTTTGGGAAAGGAAAAAATGTAGAGTTTTTTAAGTAGAGGAATAGTAATTTTCCAAGGTAGGACCAAACTCAGATGGGCAAGTTTTGTGAATCAAAGGAAGAATATTGGAACCATTCCTATTGAAAACAATAAAAGATTAAACAGGATACGGAGATGAGAATTGGAGGAGGAAAGATGTTAACAGTATAAGTTAAAGTCTAGAATGCTCAGTTCATCACCACAACGATCAAAAATACTTTCAGGAAAAACACTAACTGCCTGAGGTTGCTATGAATAGGAAAACAGTAGTTTAGTTTACCAAATATATGATCGGCATTTGAGGATGGCAGTTGGATGTGGTGTACTTTGAAATCATCAAGAATTATAATCTCATATTAGTTGAAAGGAAAAGAAATAAAAAGTTCAAATTGTGTAAAATTTGTGATAACCGTTAGAGTTAAAAGGTAAAATAAACAGGAAAAGTTACTCTAATTGAAGACTTTCAAGAGAACTCAAGCCGCAAGTAACAAGTTAGAAAATTCGAAATTTGCTACAAGAGAGTACACAGTATCGTAACTACAGGAACTCATAGTATTTGATTTGGATGAAGATTAATGATGAGAACAGTAATAGGAAGCCGAGTTTAATCTCTTTGTACCAAGACACTGGAGTTGATATTAAAAACAGATGAGATCATGTGAAAAAGAATGATCCTCTAAAAACAGGGAATAAAATTAAGTCCAGCTTAAGAAAGTTACAAAAATTAATAAAAAAAATAACAAAAAAAACAAAATGCGTCAGAGATCATCGTTAGTTCATAACAACATCAACCACATAATCAAATGCTGTCATCTATCCCAAAACTACGTTAAATTTCTCCTTGTTTAGCCACAGAAAAAAAAAGGAATGAGTATATTTAAGGTCTTGCATTTAAGGGAAAGGGTAGGGGTTCCTTTAAAACCAATCCTAGTTTAAGATTGAAAAGTAACACTCTCTGATTCTCTCTCTGAAAGTAAACCTCGAAAGTAGAAAGGAATAAACAAGTAGGAAGTAGAAAGTAGAAAGGAATAAACAAGTAGGAAGTAGAAAGTAGAAGTAGGAAGTAGGAAGTAGGAAGTAGGAAAGTAGGAAGTAGGAAGTAGGAAGTAGGAAGTAGAAGTAGAAAGTAGAAAGTAGGAAGTAGGAAGTAGAAAGTAGAAAGGAATAAACAAGTAGGAAGTAGAAAGTAGAAAGGAATAAACAAGTTGGCATCGAAAGAAAACCATTTCAGACCACATTAACAGTTTATTTGTCCAATACCAATGACAGTCCTTCCACGGATGCTTCGAAATCTAGCATCTGATACATCACTACTATATATATATATATATATATATATATATATATATATATATATATATATATATATATATATATATATATATATATATATATATATATATATATATATATATATATATATATATATATATATATATATATATATATATATATATATATATATATATATATATATATATATATATATATAATATATATATATATATATATATATATATATATATATAATACTTTAAAAGTAAATTTTAATTAAGAATAAATAAATTTCAGTTATACATTTTTGATCAAATCAAAATTAACTTTAAAATATTAATGTTATCCATTGACTTACATTTTCTAAATTTTCATTTGAGAATAGTTTTGGATAACTATTATAATTTTCATTAAAAATATAATTATGTATTTGTCTTTTGATGTTGAGCTAATGTAAGTATTTGGAATGATTATATATAATTATTTGACAACTGCATTGCCATACATTAACTGTTTTGTCAAAGTAATTTGCTCATTCAATTTTGTCGTAAACTCTGGAATCAAAGATACAATGAATGGAATGGCATTTAAATATAATAAGGTTATAAGCAATATTTAAACTGTGATTTTTAACATAAGGAACGAAAATTTTAAACTATAATTAAACTATAATAAAATAATAGATTTTGTGACCGTTACTAAAAAAAAAAACATATACATGCTGAGTGACTGTTTATTCTCCAAATCTTGTCTTTCTAAACTTGTCTGTATGACAAAAATATGTCACTAATTATTTTATTTATTTATTTCTTTAATGGTTAAATGTATTTAGTTATTATATAAATGTCAAAGAGGCGATTTTCTTAACATATTTTATACCCTAATTCTTTAATAGGATTTAAAATATTTTATTTTTAAATGTTTTCGAATCTGGATTTGTTTACATTCAGTTATTCTTAATAGCCTTAAGTAATAGAATTTTATTAATATATATATATATATATATATATATATATATATATATATATATATATATATATATATATATATATATATATATATATATATATATATATATATATATATATATATATATATATATATATATATATATATATATATAGTTTATTACGTAGCAGGTAACATATGGATTATAGCATTACAAGAGGTGTTCAAAATATAACCGTTGGACTATCACCGTTGGACCATACTAGCCTGCAACTGCAGGAGGTCCATAGTGTCCTTAACACTAATACTCGTTGCGCCTTCGTGTTGCGTCAGACATACATCATCCCAAAATTGCTGTTATCACTGGGTATTGGGTAACTATTAACGATCGGTAACATAGATGTTCCCTTGATGACGTTACCTAACTATTAACGATCAGTAACAGAGCTGTTCCCTTGATGACGTTACCTACCATTTTTGTAACAATGTAGCCATGGCATCTTCCCTATGGAACCTGCAACGTCTTTAACTATAATAGTGTAAGGTGTAGTTAGTGTCATTTGTCCCCTTGATATCACGTAACCGGGAGGCTGACGGCCCTATGTGTATTCTGTGAAATTTCTTTGTGATGATGTTACCTTCCATTCGTCGATGTTTGTAAACATCAATACAATGTGAATCACCCTGTTTATATA
Organism: Armadillidium nasatum; assembly: GCA_009176605.1. Taxonomy (NCBI): domain Eukaryota; kingdom Metazoa; phylum Arthropoda; class Malacostraca; order Isopoda; family Armadillidiidae; genus Armadillidium; species Armadillidium nasatum. The sequence continues at coordinate 118,615 of SEYY01008051.1, forward strand.
TATATATATATATATATATATATATATATATATATATATATATATATATATATATATATATATATATATATATATATATATATATATATATATATATATATATATATATATATATATATATATATATATATATATATATATGCGTGCGTTTGCGTCTGTGGAGTATATAAATTAAAATAGAGAATACATTTATTAAAAATGCTTTTAATTATCATTTCAAATGAAATCAAATGAAAATCTCAGTGAAGAGGATAAGAGAGAGAGAGAGAGAGAGAGAGAGAGAGAGAGAGAGAGAGAGAGAGAGAGAGAGAGAGAGAGAGAGAGAGAGAGAGAGAGATTAAAATGTTAAGATAAATACTCAGTATAATAAAACCATGAAATATACATAGAATATTTCATCTTATTCAAAAATCAGTTGCACGTATGTGGAAATTGAGAATTTCCTCCTAAACCATTTGAAGTGAGTGAATTTAAAAGCAAAACTTTGATTAGACGTTAATTAAAAAAGAAAATTTGTTACGTTAAGAGAATAAATAGAAGCAGAATTACTGGATTATTACAATGGTAGGAAGAAAATTTTTTTATTTATATATTATAAGATACCAAAGTTAGGCGACCAGAGAGAGAGAGTTTTAAAACGTGGTAAGGGTATATCGATATTTCCTTTGTCATGTGTCCTACAGCTAATCAGAATATAGTGAGAAATACTTTTACTTGAAATATTAAATCCTTAGATATTTGGATTATAATATAGACATTTGCTTAATTAATTTTTTATAATATAACACAAATTGGAATTATTTTCTTGCATCATATTTGTTGGCATATTATTTGTCATGATGGCTGAAAAATAAATATAAATGATAATATTACATAGGGCAGGACACAGAGAAAGACAGCTACTCTTACCTGCGCCTTTATTTACATGTATATCACATAGTACAAGTTCGTGCTACAATACACGAGATAGAATCGATAGAATGAGAATGCAAAAATTATATGGGTTGTCTACATAGTGGAAAATAGTCTTTACTGTAATGGTAGCAAAAAAAAATATTTATACATTTTTAATAGTACATATACTTTAAGTTAACTCTAACAATATTCCACTTCATTCCAGAGAGCATCACCAGCTCTCGGAGCATGTGTTTCACTCGCTCTGAACTGGTGGTAGCCTGAAGGGCAGTATTTTGTCTGCCTGGATGGACAGCATATGCCCTCGTAGGTGAAGTCCGCTCTCAGAAACAAAACTAAAACTTCCTTCCAATTCAACAAACTACAAGTATTAAAATATTAATGGCTAAACTTTTATTCATGCTTTTGAGTTTCTCTTTTGTAAAATCAACTAACGATTTCTTCGCCATTTTTGGTTAATTAATATTATTAAAAATAATACGAAAATGTGTAAGCTTGAAAAATAATAATTATTGATGAAATATCTTCTAATTTGTTACTTTTTGAAATAATATAATATTATAATTATTTCTAACTAATTTATGAGCATCGTGTTTGCAAACTGTGCAATGTTAACTTGTATACACTGAACCTTAATCTTTGTTAATTATAACAGAATAATACGTAGGCAAACAACTGTTAATTCATAAATACTTCATTAAACAACCTTCGTTTTCATTATTTACAATCATCCTGGAAGCAATTATCATTATTATTGTACTTTTAATGAATATATATATATATATATATATATATATTATATATATATATATATATATATATATATATATATATATATATATATAAATATATATATATAAATATATATATATTATTATATATATATATTATATATATATATATATATATATATATATATATATATATATATATATATATATATATATATATATATATATATATATATATATATATATATATATATATCTAATAAATATGAGGGTGTGTATGTGTGTATTTATGAAGTTTTTGAACTACTGGGAGACAATATTGTTGAATGCTGTTGAAAATATATTTCCTGCAACTATAATGATTTTCGTGAAAATAGAGTGTGTTTAATCAGTTAATTTAAGAATATGTGCGGAGAAAATCGTGGAAAAGAGAAGGATATATCTGCGGTACTTATAAAGAGTATTATTTGGGATAGGAGACAATTATGGAAAATTAGAGAGAAATTAATGAATGGGATAATTATTTTTATAAGAAAAACAGTTTATGTTAGAATGATGAAGAGTGAAAATTAAATGTTCGTAATAAGGCAAAAATAAAATTGGATGCATTTTTCTATAGTTCATTGTTAACTTAGACAATTTTTTTTGAGCAACTTGAAAAACTCGCTGAGGACCTACGTTGAAATGGTTCAGTGGAAAAGGGCTGAAAATCAGCCATGTAAAAGTGTAAATTTGTGCAAACGAACGGGAACTAGTTGGTGGTTATGAAAGATGATGGTTAGAAAGGTGTAGAGGTAGGGAAAGAATGGATGAAGAAGATATCAGATATCACGAATCTCGGAATGGATATGGAGAAAGGAATATATAAATATGGAGGTGAGTCAGATAATCACAGAGAGAGTGAGAGTGATAGACCTTTGGTACTTGAAAAAAAATGAGTTAATCTACCTTTCAGTTCAAAAGAAATAATTTTTGAGATAATTTTTATTCTGACATGACAGTCTTTTATGGTGGCGAGACTCGGACTCTAAATGCACCTCCCACCCCCCAACCTAGAAAAATAAAAATATCTGGGATATGAAGGTTTGAAAGAGATTTTTGCCAAACAGGAAAAAAGAATGGGGTCAAAACGAAAAAAATTAGGATAATGCACTATTTTGATAGACATTTAGTAAGATGGGCGGAAAAAAAAAGAAATACTTACTGAAGTTTGTTTGTATATTTATGAATAACGAATGAAAGTGCATTTCTCGATAAATAAATTAGAACAGAGATAAAAGGAATTATTGTAAGATGGAGGCCGGAATGAAGATGAATAATTGGGTGAATGATTTATTATACATAACTTATAATAAAATATAAAGACTTAGATAACTTAGGTTGTAAGGGGAACGAGGAAGA
>SEYY01008052.1:15000-17500 GCA_009176605.1 Armadillidium nasatum
AAATAATAATAATAATAATAAAAAATAAAAATATAATAATATAATAATAAATAATAATAATAATAATAATAATAATAATAATAAAATATATAATAATAATAATAAAAATAAAATATATAAAAAAAAAAATAGTGATAATAATAGTTATGATAGTAGTAGTAATAAAATAAGTTGTAATATAATATTGTCAATAAAATTTTCAATAATAATAATAAGTTTTAATAAAATTTTTTAAATAATAATAATAAGGACAATAAGAATAATAAGACAATTGCTGCACCGATTTTACCTAGTAAAAATAATGATCGTATTGATGATTTCAGTATTGGAATTAATATTCTTGAATGCTATAGATTATCTGATTATAATATTATTAAAAAGAATAATAATAGTAATAATAATAATAAATATAATAATAATAATAATAATAATAATAATAATAAAATAATATAAATAATTAAATAATGTAAATAATATAAAAATAATAATAATAATAATAATAATAATAATAATAATAATAATAATAATAATAATAATAATAATAATAATAATAATAATAATAATAATTAAAATAATAAATAATAATAATAATAATAATAATAATAATAATAATAATAATAATAATTAATAATAATAATAATAATATAATAATAATAAAATATAATAATAATAAATAATAATAATAATAAATAATAATAATAATAATAATAATAATAATAATAATAATAATAATAATAATAATAATAATAATAATAATAATAAATAATCAATAATAATTTAAGAATATTTTTTTGATTTTGCGCTATATGATTTTATTGATCTTTCATTTTTTATGTCGTCTGGGAGATTGTTAAATAGAATGGTGGAGGTATAGCTTACTGCTTGTCGTGCTTTAGTGAGCCTGTACAAAGGGTTTTTAGGTTATTGTTGTTTCTTAAGATTATTCCTCTTTCAATTTGATTGTTTTGGTGGTTTGTTTTTAGGAATTCGCATGTGTTATTTTTATTACTTTGTGTATTTCCTTTAGGAGGGAGAGGTTTAGAAGATGATCAAATTGCAATATGTTAAGTTTTTTGAATAAAGGTGGTGTATGACTATAAAAATCTCTACTGCCGCTGAGAAGCCTTATGATTCGTTTTTGCATTGTTATGAATTTGTTGTGTGTTTGATTTAGGTGTTGATATACAGAGAGACAGTAGAGTATGTGGGGGTGAATGTGTGCAAAATATATTTTGCGTAGAACATACAGTGGAATGGATTTTACTAATTTAACAAGGATGTACATAATTTTGCAAGTTTATTTACTAGTGTGTTTATGTGTTCTTTAAATGTTAATTTTCATCTATAATGACTCCCAGGATTTTCGCGGTATTTGTTCTGGGTTAGTTTCAATATCGTTTTAGTTTTATTTTAAAATTATCTCCTATATTTTGTTGCTTATTGTAAGGTAAGAGGTTTTTTGAATGTTTGGTGATAGTTTATTTGAGTCGACCCATCTCGTGATGTTTGTTAAAGAGCTTTCAACTTTTTTGGAGAGTGTTTCGGGGTTCATGTCATTGATCGGTATTGATATATCATCTGCGAAAGACAGAAAGGAGTTGTTGAGTTTATTAAGTCGTTTGTATGTATTGAAAATAGAAGCGGAGAAAGTATGGACCCCTGTCGGACATCAGTTTTTATTTATTGTGGGTTAGAGAGTATAGCACCAAACTTTACATATTGTTGTCTGACTTTGAGGTAAGTTTTAAACCACTGCAAGTTTAGGCCATCGAAACCCAGTCTATTTAATTTGGTTAATAGGATATCATGGTCAATTGTGTCAAACGCTTTGGTGAAGTCTAGTAGCAGAAGGACGGAGGAGTCTTTATTTTCTAAATTTTTATAAAGTTTTTCGGTCAGACAGATAAGCGCGTCCGATGTTGAACGCCCTTTTCTGAAGCCGAACTGGAAGTCGCTAAGTAATGAATTTGAGGTGAAATATTCAGTCAGCTGTCAATATATTTTTTCGAAAATTTTGCTAATCGTGTGTGTAATGGAAATGGGTCTATAGTTTTTAGGTAGGGAGAGATCGTCTTTCTTAAATATAGGAGTCATAATGAAAACATCATAAAAGAAATGAAAATTCTTCTCTTATTAAAGTAATAATTCATCATCCACTCAGTTTACAAAGGAATAAGAAAGGTTATAAGAGCAATTAAATCCTCACGTTAAATCCATTTGAAATAAATCCGTCTTCACGCATCAGGATTTTCTATTAAAATTTATAATGAGAGATGGAAAGTGACATATTTTCTGTGTCATTTCTAGTGGGAAAAAGGGCAAGATGTCTACATGAAACCCACCAGAATTTGGGGAAAACCTGATTTAGTTAATTAAAAATTAATTAAAATTAAAAATTAAAAATCAAAATAGTTTTTGCATATTTGTAATTGAAATGGAGCGGAAAATTTTTATCAAAAGGAGAGAGAGATTATATTTATCTGTATTGTTTGGAGTCCAA
>SEYY01008053.1:20000-27500 GCA_009176605.1 Armadillidium nasatum
TCTAATAAGTCTAAACAGTTTCGTACCTGCTCCTCCTATACTTCACTTCTCTCCAATTTATTTATTCCTAATATTGTAATTTCTTCTAAATATATTATTATTTTCTCTCTGAGCTTTACACTACTAAGGCGTATTTTTCTGACGGTATCTCTCCTGTAGTTATTTAAACTTGTTCTTCTCAGTTTACACCTGCTTTTGAAAACTATTTCTTCAACACTTCTTCAAAACTTCCTTCTTACTGGAAGCGAGTCCTCAATTATTCGTCTTGTCAACATTTACTTTAAATAAATTCCCTCCAATATCATTTTCCCTATCGGATTGATATCTCACTCCAACTATCCTTTCGATATTATAACGGTTCTACCCTTCTGAACTCTCTTGTCTCATATCTCCTTCGTTGAGGAGGACTAGACCAACACGTCTTTCCGCACATTCTCATTTTTTATCTGTTCAACTCTCTGACTCTAGAGTTAAACCGCTGTGCTCATTCTTACATGTATTCAAACGGCAAAATCTTCTTTCTAAACATGTTTTGACTTACTGTTTCAAGCACCATCTATTAGAAGTTGGTATTTTATTTTACTTTTGATTTTTTGGTGGAATTTGGTGAGTCTTTGACTTTTATCCACCAGAAGACACACACACACACACACACACACACATATATATATATATATATATATATATATATATATATATATATATATATATATATATATATATATATATATATATATATATATATAATAAACTGAAAATAAATTCTAGATCATTCTTCTGTATCACCTTTGATGGGAAAGATCAGAGGCCTCCCAAGGTTACATCAGGTTTAGAAAAATACTCTCCTTATTGGATCAATAGACGACTGAGGTTGTCAAAGGATATTGGAAAATTTGATGAAGGAAGTATTTAACATATTTTGCAGGTAGACTACATTTAAGACTGAGCAAAGCGTTTAAGTGAACAGTTAGTGAGCTGGAGAGGGAAAGGATGAGACTTTATGGAAAGACATGTTTCATAAGCCCTCCTCAAATGAGGAGAAATGTGACCCGAGAGTTGAGAACAGTGTTCGTTCTAAAAGCGATAAAATAGTTAGTGCCGCAATAGTTTGATGGGCTGAAAGAGCTTAGAGAAAGTCAGTCAGGAGTTTTAGAATTGATAAGACGAAAATCTTTAGACTCTACCTTTTCAAGATTTATTTATGTGGAATTACACCAGATTTACGAAAAATGCTCCATACAAGGCTAAACAATGCCCCTCTACAGAACATGCAACAGGGGTTAGTCTGCGAAAATCCTGAAGAAACCTTAAAACTTCAAACTTCTTAAAAGCTTGTTTCGTGAGTTAGAAAGAAGCCAAGAAATATCAAATAAACGAAGGACAGAAGAATAACTATCAAGTTGTATGTATCCGAAGATGTTGCATTTATGTGGAATATTGTCTTGTAAATATAATGAAGAACTAAGTTTTAGAATAACTGGAAATAGCCATGTTTGCTTTGCCTCAAAAAGTGTAGCGAGAAAAATCAGAGGTCAGTTGCTCCAAGTCTTCCTCTTAGAATTAGCTATTTGAGGTCGAGTGACCAACTTAAGATTAGATACGTGAAGAAGTGACATACAGAAGGAAATTAATGAAAAATGGAAAGAATTGGAGGTAAGTATAGAATCCTGAGGAATACCTCTATTAATAGTTTAAAAGAATGAACTGTTGTCCCCTACAACAGTAGCTGTAGAACCACCTGAAATGAAACCGGAAATAAAGTCTCGGAGAGATAAATAGATTCCGAAAGAGTTTAGAAATCAAAGCTTTGAGCTGGACACTATCGAAAACTTTCGATATGCATAACGCCACAGCAAAAGATTCACTGAAATGACGAAGTTCAGATAATAATAAAAGTCTCTGCTACAAGATAAAAAATTAGACCACGAGATTCGACAACGTCGTTGCGAACATTCACAGAACTTTGTCTCGGGATGAAAATTAAGAATAGAAACTCAAAGATGGAACAGGACTGAATTTGTTGTCGGAGTGACCATACACGAAAATTTTGATGGTTAAAAATATCGGAAATCACCAACTCCTAAGCGATGATTGGAGAAGAGGTAGAAGAAGAATTTTCTTTTGAAGAATCCCTCATAAAGGGAAAGAACCACTGGCCAAGGAAGTATATAGAAACAGAGACGTTTTCAAATCAGTCAAACGAACCGTATGCCCAGTGTCCTGCAACGACTGGGAGGTACCTTCGCCCCCATATATATATATATATATATATATATATATATATATATATATATATATATATATATATATATATATATATATATATATATATGGATTAACTAAAATGATGCTGATTCAATAATTAAAACTAACTTTTATTTTTGTAATCATTATAATAAACTATCATTAATAATACTTCCATATTATTATTAATACTATTATTATTATTATCATCATCATTATCATTACTATTATTATTATTATTATTATTATTATTATTATTATTATTATAAGCATTAATATATTTGAAGTAATTTCGTGAGTTCCTCAAGGAGGAAGTGGAGGTCCTCTCGAATTCAAGGTCAAAGAAGGAGGTGAGAGGTCAAGTGAGAAACTACTAAAGGTCAAGCAATGGAGTGATCCTCACTTGACCTTTGGTGGCCCCGTGGGAGAAAAATTTGCGTTGCAGGATATTAAAATTCTCCTGGCGGAGGAAACAGGTTTCCACCGAGGTATTTCTTTTTCAGACTCAATTGAATGAAGAAATGAATGAATCATTCAATGACTCTTATTACTACTGATATTATTATTATTATTATTATTATTTTTATTATTATTATTATTATTCTAAATAGTAGAAGTAGTAGTAATAAGAGATTGAACGAAGTAATGAATGAATCATTCAATGACTCTTACTACTACTGATATTATTATTATTATTATTATTATTATATCAAAGTAGTAGTAGTAGTAGTAAGAGATTGAATGAAGAAATGAATGAATCATTCAATGACTCTTACTACTACTGATATTATTATTATTATTATTATTATTATTATTATTATTATTATTATTCTAAGTAGTAGTAGTAGTAAGAAATTGAATGAAGTAATGAATGAATCATTCAATGACTCTTACTACTACTATTATTATATTATTATTATTAGTAAGTAGCAGTAGTAGTAAGAAATTGAATGAAGTAATGAATGAATCATTAATGACTCTTTATTATTATTATTATTAGTAATAGTAGTAGTATTAGTATTTATAATATTTATAAGAGAATGAATGAATCATTGAACAACTCTTACCACTGCTGATATTATCATTAGTAATAGTAGTAGTAGTAGCTTTTTTTTTTTTTTTTAGTACTAGTTATTTGTAGCAGCTATTAGATAATTATTATTATTATTATTATTATTATTATTATTTTTAATATTATTTTTTATTATTATTATTATTCATATTTAAATTGTTTGACAGACAAGTTGTTTATAGAAAACTTATTTCGGTTATTCAAACATAATAAAATTATATTTAGGAATTATAAATATATTTTCGTAAATTAAATGTATTTTTTTTTTGAGGAGTGGATGGTTTGAATACCTTCAATAGAGATTGGGTATTGATTGGAAAATGCATACATATTTGACTTGTTCTACTTACATTATTATTATTATTATTATTATTATTATTATTATTATTAAAATCTTTCTTCTTCTTCTTCTTCTTCTTCTTCTTCTTCTTCTTCTTCTTCTTCTTATTCTTATTATTATTATTATTATTATTATTATTATATTTTATTATTATTATTATTATTATTATTATTCATTATTATTATTATTAAAATCTTCTTCTTCTTCTTCTTCTTCTTCTTCTTCTTATTATTATATTATTATTATTATTATTATTATTATTATTATTATTGTTATTACTCAGAGAATAAAAATGTTTTCCAATGAAGAAATTTAAGCAGTGAGTCACCTTTGTGAGGAACATTTTCTTCCAAATTTTCTTTAATGGACGAAATTTTCTATTTTAAGTTTTTATATATTTTTAAAAAGTTTAAAATAATTGATGATTTTATTTTCCTAATTCGACAATTGTTTTTTTCACCGGCGAAAGAGAATAATTTTTTTTCAGTTCCCTGAACTGAAAAAAAACTATTTTTAAAAATATTCCAAAATTTGAAGTAGAAAATTTCGTCTATTGAAGAAAATGTTCCTCACAAAAGTGACTCTCACTCCTCAAATTTCTTCAAGTTTGACGAAATTTTGATTCTCTTGTGTATTATTACAGATAGATGAATAGGTAGATAGATAGATAGATAGATAGATAGATAGATAGATAGATAGATATATAGATAGATAGATATAGATAGATAGATAGATAGATAGATAGATAGATAAACAGTATTTACTTTTGCTTTTCTGATAGCCACTGAGTAATTTATTTAAAATCATAATATTTTATTTTATTTTGAAAATAAGGAGATGTATGCTATGAAATGTAAAATAGATTATGTAAAATAGTGCTTGAAAACTACTTTCCTAAAAGAAAGTTATTGATGTGTGGAAGAAGACAACAGTGAAGTACCTTTATCGAATATGTAAATTTGGATGTTGAATGATAATTAAAATTTTACTGACAAATAGCGGAGTGATATTTTATGTATATATAAAAGCGGTTATTTTAATATTTAGTTTATACTTTCTTAAGTTAAAAGTTAAACATTATATATGGAATTTGTGTTACTGAAAGGAAAAAAATAAGCAAGGATAGGAAAAAATCCTTCGGCTCTTCGTGTTTTTGAACACCACGGAATTATCAAAATCATCTCAAGCTGAATAAAGTGAAGTTTTTATATTTTTTTTTTTTTTATTTTTTTTTTTTTTTTTTTTTTTATTTTTATTTTTTTTATAATATTTTTTTTTTTTTTTTTTTTTTTTTATTTTTTTATCCTTTTATTTTTTATATTTTTTATTTTTATTTTAACTACAAAAAAAATGATCATTTTTATCATTTTTTTTATTTTAACTACAAAAAAAATGATCATTTTTATCATTTTATCCACCTCAAATCCTTTCTCGAATAATCGCAATAATTTAATCAATACAAGCAGTTTTTTTATTATATAATTACGAGAAGTTATAAATACATTTCGCTTGTATCTTTAAATTTAAAATTTTTTTCTTTTTTTTTTTAAATAAAAATAAAAATAAATATTATAATATTAATTGATCTTCCATTCTGAAAATACTGTTTAATATTTAACTATTTTACAGATGGAGTTTCAAAATAGCGATTAATTTTTAAATTATTAATGGAACCACTATGGATTATATATATATATATATATATATATATATATATATATATATATATATATATATATATATATATATATATATATATATATATATATATATATATATATATATATATATATATATATATATATATATATATATATATATATATCCGGTGGGCAAAGGCCAGAGGCCTACCTAATTCCACCAAAGTTGGGAAAAATCCTATCACTGCCGAAGGAGGCCGACATGCCCAGATTCACGGCGTTTGAAAGTATGCAAGTCAATGGGAGTTGGGGAAACAGATGAAGGGAGTGTGTTCCAGACTTTACCAGTAGAGTATATGTAAGATTGAGCATAATGGTTAAGTCTGGGGTCTGAGAGTTGGACATAGAAAAGATGAGACTGTGTAGAAAGGGGTGTCGCACGAGCTCTTCTCAGAGGAGGAGGTATGCGACGGGAGAGTTCAGAAGAGCATTATCCGTTGTAATGGCGATAGTATAGAAAGAGACGCAACAATTCGAAGGGCAGAAAGAGACTGGAGAGAGTTAGTAAGAGCAGGAGAATTAATGAGAAGAAAACCCCTAGACTCCATCTTCTCAAGGAGAGCTGTATGAGTGGAACCACCCCAGATGTGGGAAGCATACTCTATACAGGGTCGAACAACACCCCTATAAAGAGCAAGCAACTGGGGTGGCGTAAAGAAGTTCTGAAGGTGCCTCAGAACACCTAACCTCTTAGAAGCTTGTTTAGAAAGAGAAATAATGTGATCTTTCAAAGAAAGACCACGAGAAAAAAAAAACCGAAAATATTAAGGAGAGATGAAGGTTTGAGTTGCGTGTTTTTGAAGAAGATATCATAGTTGTGTGGAAGATTGTGTCGAGTGGAGAGATGAAGGAATTGAGTTTTTGAGGCATTGAAAACGACCATGTTTTCTCTGCCCCAATTTGAAATACGAGATAGATCAGAGGTTAGTTGCTCCAATGTCACTCTCCTTGCGTCTATTTAACAGTTGCTGGGAAGGGCGCCTTTCAAACTGAAAAGAGTAATGAAGGGTGAAGTTATCGGCATAGGAGTGGATAGGAGATGAAGTAATAGAGAGAAGGTCATTAATGAAAAACAGGAAAAATGTTGGAGATAGGACAGAACCCTGAGGAACACCACTATTAATAGATTTAAAGGAAGAACGGCGGCCGTTTACAACAGCTGCTATAGAACGACCAGAAAGGAAACTAGAGAAAAGATCACAGAGAGAAAAAGATAGATTCCGAAAGAGGGAAGTTTGGAAATCAAAGCTTAGTGCCAGACTCTATCGAAGGCTTTCGATATGTCTAGCGCGATAGCAAAGGATTCACCGAAATGACGAAGAGCGGAGGACCAAGAGTCAGAGAGAGGGGAAAGAAGATCACCCGTAGAGCGTTTCTTACGAAAGCCATACTGGCGATCAGAGATAAGATTAGAAGAATTGAGATGTTTCCAAATCTTCCTGTTAAGGATAGATTCGAAAACTTTAGAGAGAACGGAGGTCAAAGAAAGAGGACGGTAGTTGGAGGGTTGAGAGGGATCCCCCTTCTTCGGCACAGGCTGAATGAGCGCACGTTTCCAGCAAGAAGGGAAGGTTGAAGTAGAAAGACAAAGACGAAATAGTTTACCAGGCAGGGTGCAAGCTCGGAAGCACAAGTTTTGAGGAGCACAGGAGAGATACCATCGTGACCATACGCCTTCTAAGTATTCAGCTTAAAGAGAGCAAAAATAACGTCTTTATATATATATATATATATATATATATATATATATATATATATATATATATATATATATATATATATATATATATATATATATATATATATATATATATATATATATATATATATATATTATATATATATATATATATATATATATATATATATATATATATATATATATATATATATATATATATATATATATATAATATATATATTATATATACAGTGTATCTCAACTGAATAGAATAAAATACTCGTATTTTCTAACTTCCTCAAAAAGTCACTCATTTTGATTAGTTTTTCTTATAATTTGAAAGCTGCTTCTAATTGACATGATAATTATAAAGGTTTCATTAGGAGTAGTTAAAATATTCATCTTATTGACTAGATATAAGTAAATTAAAATCGATCGACATATTTGACTATTTTTATTTATT
>SEYY01008053.1:30000-40000 GCA_009176605.1 Armadillidium nasatum
GAGAGACTCTTACAAAGGTGAGAGACTCTTACAAAGGTGAGAGACTCTTACAAAGATGAGAGACTCATACAAAGGTGAGAGACTCTTACAAAGGTGAGAGAGACTTAGAAATTTAATAACACTGTCAATGGCGAGAATGATAATCAACTTATTGTCTGTAATCAGTTTCTTAGACGAAAAGAAACAAATAGATAGATAGAAAGATAGATAGATAGGTATAAAGATTTTTAGAATAAAATTGGTATTTAGATAGATAGTAAATAACCAGTAAAACGAAGTGTGATAATAGCTGAATAATATATATATATATATATATATATATATATATATATATATATATATATATATATATATATATATATATATATATATATATATATATATATATATATATATATATATATATATATATATATATATATATATATATATATATATATATATATATATATATATATATATATAGAGAGAGAGAGAAATTGGTAGATAGATAAATAGAAAAAGGTCTATAAATGAATGTGAAAATAAACAGGAAACATTAGAAAAAAATATATAGATAGATAGATAGACAAACATATAGATAGATAAACATATAAATAGATAGATAGATAGATAGATATGAAGAATCGAAAAATAAAGGAAATAAATATTTACAATTACAACTTTTTCAGATGTGCGAACCCACGAAAAAGCTTCGAAAGTGTCGATATTTTCGAGACATAACTTGGAGTTACATAACGTTCCCCCAGAACGTAACGCAACAGATCGTCCACTGCGCTTGTCCAAAAAATTCCGTGGCTTACATCGTTAAAAGAAAAATGTTTTATAGCGCAGGAGAATTGGGCTACCATTACGCATTTGCGTGCTCACCACAGAGTGTAAGTATTAGAATTAATACTAATAATAATATTAAATAATAATACTAATTATAATAATAATATCAATAATAATAATAATAATAATAATAATAATAATAATAATAATAATAATAATAATAATAATAATAATAATAATAATAATAATAATAATAATAATAATAATAATAATAATAATAATAATAATAATAATAATAATAATAATAATCATTTTTCAGAGGCTAAGATGTCAGCGTAAAGAACCGTGCAGGCTTTTTACTGTAAGAAAGAAAGAACGACATCAGGAAGTGAACACAAGCACGCTCTGCCAATGCCCCCATAATCATCGTTGTCCCAAGCATCATCTTGACCCAGGTGTAATCCCTGGGAAAGCTTATATTGAAGATAATATCCGGACTTTTAGCGGCTATTGCATGTAATCTCCCCAATATATATATATATATATATATATATATATATATATATATATATATATATATATATATATATATATATATATATATATATATATATATATATATATATATATATATATATATATATATATATATATATATATATATATATATATATATATATATATATATATATATAAACAACATTCCATTTTTTATAGAATTTAGAGATGTCATTTTTTAATTACATTTGTAACCCATTTAATAACCTAATTATTTCGTTTTCTTTGACGAGGAAAGTAAATATTTTATGAGTAACTAAATAATTATAATTAAATAGTTATTTAATTTTAATTATTATTATTATTATTAAGTAATAATTGAATTATAATACTGAATCTTTTGATTTTTTTTTTGTTTTTATTGCTTAGATCTTTTTTTATCATTTCAAAAAACAAAACTCAGGTAATTATAAGTACACATTTTATGTATATTATTTTAAAGGTATAAACTTTAGTACATTTTTTTTATATCTTCAGTAATATTGCAATAGGTTGTATGTGCCGAAAGAAAATTGTTTTGGGACATAGTATGTGTAAAAGAACAAGTTACATATCTTTTTTGCAATGGGTGCAACTTTATTTTTATTTGTTCCGAGGTATTCAGCCTCCTCTTAACAGTCTATAACTGATTATTTTTTTTTTAAAAAAATGTGCATCTAACCACAACAGTTTCATTTTCGGTCCATACATCTTTTATTGCAACGATATCAATACGTTAAAAAAAAACAACAAATATCAACCGAGTATGTATGATTATATTTGAGTCCTTCCTAATTTTCCGTTTTCAGTAAAAAAAAAAAAAAAAGAAAACGTATCTATTCCCCAAAAATAGGAATAAAAATATATTTTTAAAAAATTAAAAGTAAAAAGTATATACAATATTGAAAATATTTAGAGTGTTTAGAGGTTAGTTGGAAAATGATGCTGGCCCTACTGAAAGGGTGAAAACCCTACCTGAGAGTTTGGACAAAACTCATGGACCGGCATTGAGACCAACGAGCCGAAAAACATGATCTTTTGGAGGGCTCTGGAAGAACTTTTAAGAGCAGATAGGGGAAGATACTGGTTCCACTGATAGGGTAAAAACCCTTCCTGGGAGAGGATGTAGATGTACATGAAAATATAATATGCCATACTCGGGAAATATGTACAGAAAAATTTGAAATCTCTTTTATTGAAATGGGCAGAATATATATATATATATATATATATATATATATATATATATATATATATATATATATATATATATATATATATATATATATATATATATATATATATATATATATATATATATATATATATATATATATATATATATATATATATATAATATATATATATATATATATATAAACCTTTCGTATACAATAAATGCTAGTCACTTCAGAAATTATTATTATTATTTTTATTATTATTATTATTATTATTATTATTATTATTATTATTATTATTATTATTATTATATTATTATTATTATATTATTATATATATATATATATATATATATATATATATATATATATATATATATATATATATATATATATATATATATATATATATATATATATATATATATATATATATATATATATATATATATATATATATATATATATATATATATATATATATATAATATTTAAAATAATAATATATATTATATATATATATATATATATATATATATATATATATATATATATATATATATATATATATATATATATATATATATATATATATATATATATATATATATATATATATATATATATATATATATATATATATATATATATATTATTATTATTATTATATTATTATATATATATATTATTATTATTATTATTATTATTATTATTATTATTATTATTATTATTATTATTATTATTATTATTATTATTATTATTATTAGCTTTAAATTTTGTTATATAATTTCGTTTGTTAATAATGTTTTTATTTTGTTTTTTTAAATATTTTTAACAAAAATAGTTTAATAATTATATTCTGTATTTTAAGACCAATATTATTATTATTATTATTATTATTAAAAATTGTTTTATTTCTGTAAAATATATTTAATGTTACTTTTATGTATAATTGTGTAATTAATTTAAAAAAAGTACCAATTCAAAATGTTTTCTTTAATCTTTCAGAGAGAGAGAGAGAGAGAGAGAGAGAGAGAGAGAGAGAGAGAGAGAGAGAGAGAGAGAGAGAGAGAGAGAGAGAGAGAGAGAGAGAGAAATTGGGGGAGAGAATGAGTGAGTGTGTAAAAGAGAGAGAGAGAGAGAGAGAGAGAGAGAGAGAGAGAGAGAGAGAGAGAGAGAGAGAGAGAGAGAGAGAGAGAGAGAGAGAGAGAGAGAGAGAGAGAGAGAGAGAGAGATTCATTATATTTTCACAAACTTCTAAAATGTTTACCAAAATAAGCATAGAGATGTTAAAATAATTTTCAAAATCCCAAAATTATTGAATGTGGTTCGTCAAATGACAAATATTTGGTGTTGATCTGATCTTTGTAAGTTGATTGACCTGATTTGATTCTTTCCACGAAACAACTGTTTGAAAAACTTTGACAAATTTACAAATAAAATTCATTGTATTTTTTTTTTTTAGTTAATCACCTCACTTTTTCTTAATTAAGGGTTGTTTGTTCTTGTTTTTTTTTTTTTTAATTATACAAAATAAACGTACTTAGACTACTTACCAGATGGAAGAGCAGGGACGATGAAGTTTCTTTCCATATTCCTTTTATCATTTAAGAGCATTACAATAATCTTGCTCTCGATGTATACATGAGATATTTATAAACCATGAACTATAAAGCAATAAAAAGTAAAAGATAACGAGTAAACTTAGCGGTTAAAAAAAAGCAAAATTAATACGAGAATAAAAAGTCGATATTTTACAGCCTGTTCATGATGCTTTATCAAGACTAAAGTCAGACTAGTAAAAGTATTACTTAGTAATTTAGATCAATGTTATAAATTTAGGACAATCAGGAATCCATATTATTTCAGCAAAAAAAGGAAAATAATTTTAAAATGGCTTAGTAAATATCAAAGGGTAATTTATATTGATAAAAGTTATACAGGAAAACAATGTTAAAAAAAATTGATTAATTAACGACATGGTAACTTATATGTTTAAAATAGGCAACGTTCTCGGACACAAACTTCATTAGAAAAGATTCTTTGAAGTTTGAATTTAAACTCAAATGCAAAAGGGCTTATCCCTGTTTTGTCTATAAATCTCCCTATCCAGCTTAAATATACGTTAGTATATATATTTATATTGTGGGTAAGAGTATGATGGAAAATGATTAGTGAAGTAGAACTCCATGAGGAAAAAAAAATAAAATAAAATAAAAAAAAAACAAAAAAAAACCCAGCTCAAACAGAAGATCGTCACGGTGCCAGACGTATGATAATATTCTTTCAGGCAGCGTTCCTCAAACTTTTAAGCTAAAATCCCAAAACAAAGTTAATAATCTCACGACGACTCTTCAATTATCTCTTATTCCTGGCAGGTTCCAAACTCAAGAGTGTAGAAAATGGATATTAGGATTTGCAATATTTTTTGGGACGTAATTGAAGTGTCCTGAATAGCGTATTTCTCACTAATAAGAAGCCCAAACAAATAAACGAAGCAATGACATTAAAGGAAAAAATTAGAAAATGTGGATTTTGTACTCCTGTTGGTCATTCAGTGGAAATCTTATAAATAATAAAAAATTCCATTAAAATCTTATGAAATAATAAAAAATTCCTTCAGAGTCGCTTTTTAAGGTTTAAAGAACTAGAGACAGAAGAGTTAGAAGTAAAATGCTAAATGGGGAGTTCCAAACAGAAAACTTCGAAAAAATCAAAAGACTCTTTTGATAAATTTTCTGAAGATTAAAGATTTGGTAACCCTGAACGGTATTTTCTTGAAACTCTATTTTTCCTAGGGATGGAGCGATACCAAAATTTTTACCGATACCGATACTTAAAAATTCCCCGATACCGATACCTAAAAATATGTCGATACTTGCCGTACTACTACTACCGATACCGATACTTTACTCTTGTCCAAAAATTTTACCGATACCGATACTGATACTAAAAAATGTGCCGATACTGCCGATACCGATACCGATACTTCACTCCATTCCCTAATTTTTCCTATGAATGGACACGTTTTCCACACAGCTACACAATCGTTTCCAAGGAATTAAAAGTTTATTGTTAACAGCCTTGGTTTTTGTCAAACTCCACAGAGACTCAAATTCAAAAGAAAACAAGAATTTTTTTAAAGATTTTCTGAAGATAGATCTCCATTATTTCCACCTCAAGTCCATTCTGTAAGATCTTCGATTAAGGACAAGCTTGTCCATATGAATAACGGTTAAGAAATGGCTGATTTATTAATAATTTGACAATACTTCCCTATCATCAAGATATTCAGACTCATACACATTTTATGTACTTAACAATTCGAATAGCCGAGGCAAAGACAGAAAAGGTCATTTTCAAAAACAAAATTATTAAAAAAAAAAAAAAAAAAAAAAAAAAAAAAAAAAAAAAAAAAAAAAAAAAAAAACTATCTGCATAATAGATCAATGGGACAAGAGTAACTTAATGTCTAACCTTTGCTGTCCATCGATAATAAAAGATCTCGAAATAGAGATTTTAGGAATGAATGAGTTTGCAGTACTCAAAGCAAAGGAAAAGAATTTTAAATATAAATTCGTATCCAGTCAATTCCAATTAAAGTAGTTAATATTTCTGAATTTTGTTTTGTACTTGAATCGAAATTTTGTAGTAACTGTAAGCTGATAATGGCATAAAGTTTGATTTTACTACAGTTTGCTTATACATTGCTTTATTCTTGATTTGCACTCACACACACACACACACACACACACACACACACACACAAACACAAACACAAACACACACACACACACACACATATATATATATATATATATATATATATATATATATATATATATATATATATATATATATATATATATATATATATATATATATATATATATATATATATATATATATATACTATATATATATATATATATATATATATATATATATATATATATATATATAACCGACCGGGTCCCCGGTTCCGGTCCCGGCCCTGGCTAAAAATCAGGGAAAACCGAGGTTTCCCTGCTGCGTTAAAATGGAAAATTATACTTATTAATGGTGGATTAAATCAAACAAAATATACGATAAGAAAATTAAGATTTTCCTTCTTGCTTTTTCAATATTTTCTTTTCTTTTCTGTTTCTTTCGACCTCCTTTTCTGCTGGTAAATGTTCATCTTTATGTTTTGATTTTAGATGCCCCATAAAGATTTAGTTGAAATTTTTTTTTACTTGGGGCACCCGTAGGTACTCCTCTAATTTCCTTCATTATATTTAAATAAATCTCAATTAAAATAATATCTAATTTTCTTTTCAGTGTTTTTTACCTCTTTACAAATTTTAGGCAACCCTGACCCTGCTCCGTTCCCGGCAAAATTTCAGCCCCGGTCGGTTCCTATATATATATATAATCTTCAAATCCTCATCCCCCAGGAAGGACTATCGTCCTGTCAGTTGGATCTTTCGATCCTAGGGTTTCATGGTACCGCTGGCTGGCATATCGCGGATTATTATTATATGATGTATATATCATATATATATATATATATATATATATATATATATATATATATATATATATATATATATATATATATATATATATATATATATATATATATATATATATATATATAGATATATAGATAATATCCAATTTCATTCCCTTTTTTAAATTTTCTTCAATGTGCTCTAATACAGTAAGTAATTCTTGATATATTTTTCCTTTCTAAATTTTAAAATATATTTAGAACAATTATTTGGTGAAGATTCTAAAAATAAAACTAATTTATATATTTTTTTGAATAATAAAATAGTTACCCAAGAAAATATTTTCGGAGTATGAAAGCATGAAATTTAAAGTACAACTAATTTAAAGTAAATAAATAAATATTATTTAATTAATTAATAATTTGCTTTGACTATTTAAAACTAAAATTTTTTTTTACCCATTTTTGATTAATTAATGAATAAAATGTTTTATATATAAATATATTTCATAGTCTATATAACTAAGGATGGTCTGAGTGGAATTTGACCTGGGAGACCTGTATTAGTGGTGGCCCTGTGCATGGGGGTTAGTAAACCAATTAAGACGATAAGAAAAGAAAGCGACTTTATAAAGATTTGAATGAGTGGACAAAATGAGTTTGTTATTCTCACCAATTTTGATCTTTCAGAACATAGTCGAAAGTTACCTTACTACAATAGCAACAAAAACTTGTATAAATACAAATTAGAAAGATCTGAGAAGACATACTGTACGAAATAATTAACCTTAACCTTAAAAGTATTCCTTGTACACTTTTCGGCACGGAAAAATATCTCGATTAAACTTCTGAACAGGACTGAGGAGTTGATGAAATTTGTATCAGTTCCGACCCCTGGGCCATTGTCAGATGTGGCTCCGGCTCCGGCTCCCCAGCCCTGCTTCTGAACTTCTGAACTAAAATGATCGTGTGACATGTATTTACTATTTCTTCAGTTAAAAGATCGTCTTGCAAAATTGGTAAATTTATTGAAAATATCGCAAAGAAACGCGACTAATTTAAAAACTTCTTGATTTAATTAAGCAACTTGAGTAAATTTACTAAAATTACTGAAAAAAAATTTGTCTCGACAAAAGCTACAAAATATTCTTTTGGGATACTGTTTTTGATATTAATTATTGTAAGCTTTCATTATGTAAATTCTTATAATTTAAAAATATTAAATTTCGTGATATTTAAATATTTGTAATACTAAAAAGTACATCAAGTTGCAATTGATTTGTACGTAGGGGGGTTTGCCAGAGTTCGTAGTCTGGGAGCTCGCTTCAGGATGTAGGGGCTATATATATATATATATATATATATATATATATATATATATATATATATATATATATATATATATATATATATATATATATATATATATATATATATATATATATATATATATATATATATATATATATATATAGGGATGGAGTGAAGTATCGGTATCGGTATTGGTATCGGCATATTTTCCGATACCGGTATCGGTATCGGCCTTTTCAGTATCGGTATCGGTATCGGCAAAAAATTGTATAGGAGTAAAGTATCGGTATCGGTAGTGGTATCGGTAGTAGTATCGGCAAGTATCGGCATATTTTCAGGTATCGGGTATCGGGTATCGGCTTCGGGGAATTTTTAGGTATCGGTATCGGTATCGTATCGGTAAAAATTTTGGTATCGCTCCATCCCTAGTATATATATATATATATATATATATATATATATATATATATATATATATATATATATATATATATATATATATATATATATATATATATATATATATATATATATATATATATATATATATATATATATATATATATATATATATATATATATATATATATATATATATATATATATATATATATATATATATATAAGTGGAAATTTTATTACTACCACTCACGGGTCGTAGGGTACGAAGGCGGAGCCCCCCGTAGACAAATGATCGTGTGCCATGCATTTACGTTTTCATTGCTGTATTGCAATAATATTTAAGTTAAAGTAATCTTTTCTTGAAATATGCTTCTTATTATTCATGCATATTATTATAATACAAGAGGCAAATACATGGCACACGAACGAAATGAAAATAAATAAATAAATTAATAAATAAATAACAACATAATTAAAAATAAAACTATTCATTCAAATTTTATTTTCTTGTTTTAAAAAGTAATTACCTAAATAGATAACTTAATTATCTGACGAATTTCATTTGACTGATTGAAATTAAAAAAAAAAAAAAAAAAAAAAAAATTTCACCCACTTTCAATTTCCAACTGCCAGGTGAAAGTCGTCACTTTTTTGTTCTAAATTTTTTCAGACTTGTTGAAGATGATCCAGGAAAAACTCCGAGTTTACAGTTATCTATTAACGAGGCCATTTTGATGTAAAACTCTCCATTCCTCCAACTTTACAATCACTGAGTAGTTCCCTTATTCTTCTAACTAATAGAGAATGATGCGTCCTCAAATTTTAAATCGGTTTCATTGAGGAGCAACGAATCAAGCCCTATTAAAAATTCAGAAGAAATTTGAACGACATCTATGTGAGGTATTCTGAAAGGCAATTCCATGATTTTTATAATTACATTTTCAATTCTTCCAATAATGTTAAATTGGCCAGCAATATCCTCATGTTAACTATGATATTCTCTGTAAGTCAGTTTTAGTTAATCCGCCACTTCTTTTGATATAATAGAGCTTACAGCGCCTGTATCAATAACAACTTCAAATACTTTACCATTAACAGAAGCATTCACGATACAAAAGTCTTTATCGTATCCTAATAAAGGAAATTTTTCTTTTGAAGCTAGTTTCTAACTGGAAAATTGTAGAGAGGGATGCTGCGATATATTCAATTAACAGTTGAAGAACTGTAAAATATTTGACCCCAGTACAGGGTATTCGATATCACACACAACAAAAGAAATTAACAAGGTAAATTCTCCAGGACTTAA
>SEYY01008053.1:45000-55000 GCA_009176605.1 Armadillidium nasatum
GGAATTAACTAAAAATGGATTAATTCGTTCCCAGCCTCGAATTTTGCCTATCTATTCTTTAACAAAAAAAATTTCACTCTAGAATCGATCTCCGAAATCATTTCAAACACTGTACAATTTAACTACAGTACCAGCCTACTGCCATAAATAATACGTAATACGCACTGTGTAGGCCGACATAAATGCTAAACAAATAAATTTTTAAAAAGAAATTTACCTTTTGGATGAGAAAAACAATGATTGTTATTAAGAGTTTTTATTTTTAAGGTTATAGGTAGGACGAATATTGACTTTTCAACGAATATCGAAAAAAAAGTTTGACGAAAAAACAGGGCGAATATCGAAAAAGACGAATACTGGCGGGGACGAATATTGGAGTTCCACTAAATATATATATATATATATATATATATATATATATATATATATATATATATATATATATATATATATATATATATATATATATATATATATATATATATATATATATATATATATTTCAATCAATATACTTTCGGCTTAAATGGAAAATTCAACATTAGAATTAAGAATATAAAATTTAAAAACACGAGTTTGGATTAGGCGACAGGGCTGGATCATGAAGAATAGTTCTTTGCATGGTTCTAGGGGCTGGGAACCCCTTTTAACCAGTTTTATCTCTTCTTAAGTACGATTTCAGGAATTCTCTTTTCTGCAGTTGACACCACCCTGCACCATGCGGGATATGGTGTAGTGCATAATATATATATATATATATATATATATATATATATATATATATATATATATATATATATATATATATATATATATATATATATATATATATATATATATATATATATATATCACAATTATCGAAAAAATTATTCTAATTTCACATTTTTGCAATTCACAATTGAACTTTTAAAATTTTAATTTTTTTTCCAACATTGATTTTTCATTTTCAAATTTACTTTTCATTATTATTTTCATTCGTTGTAATATTAAATTTGATTTATTTTTAATTTGCGATGATAATTAAAAAAAAATTTTTTTTACAGTTATAATAAATATACATGCTTAGAAGTAAATACTTAAACATACATACATACATGTATATATTATAATTACATAATTAATAAAATTGGTTACTGAAAATTAACATTAATGTTCATACAAATATATGAACAAATATATACAAATAAATGTATTTCAGAAGATGCAAATAAGCATACACACCATTATATGTTTGACGAATATATGTAATTAATATTTTCTGGAACTAAATACAAAATATGTAATTAATGATTTAAATGTATAAGTATATTTGTGTACATTCGAAAACATTCACAATCTTCCAAAATGATGAAGCAAAATATATGTATGAAATGCAATGTAGTACATTCAAAGTTAAATTTAAATATGAACCACTCGAGGCTTAGAAATATTTCGCAGTTCATCTTCGTCTTGAAGTTAGAGAAATAGAGACTTCTGAAGACATTGACGGAGAAGATGAAAAAATGATGTTGATTTTTCCGGTGAGAGATCGGAGGAAGTACGAATCTCCGATGAGAGAATGTAGAATAATTAAAGATATATAGTGCACAGAGAATCAAAATTTCTTCCAGTGAAGAAATTTGAGGAGTGAGTCACTTTTGTGAGGAACATTTTCTTCCAAATTTTCTTCAATGGACGAAACTTTCTATTTTAAATTTTCATTTATTTTTAAAAAATTTAAAATAATTGATGATTTTATTTTCATAATTCGACGATTGTTTATTTTTTTTTCTTCGGCAAACGAGAATTTTTTTTTTTCAGTTTCCTGAACTGAAAAAAACTATT
This sequence comes from Armadillidium nasatum, assembly GCA_009176605.1. NCBI lineage: Eukaryota > Metazoa > Arthropoda > Malacostraca > Isopoda > Armadillidiidae > Armadillidium > Armadillidium nasatum. The sequence goes on from SEYY01008053.1 coordinate 46,828, forward strand.
ATTAAAAATATTCCAAAATTTGAAGTAGAAAATTTCGTCCATTGAAGAAAATTTGGAAGAAAATGTTCCTCACAAAAGTGACTCTCACTCCTCAAATTTCTTCAAATTGGACGAAATTTTGATTATGTGTGTTAGTGGTACGTACTTTTCAATTGCATTTAACATGCCACTTATTGTGAAAGTGATACCTTCATATTCTTCCAAGGATACCCATTTATATAAGGTAGCAGTAGTACTCATTACTCGATTGTAGTAAACGTACTACCTTATACTGATGACGATCCATTCCTTCACGGTTACCAAACCATATATAGTAGAAGTGAAATGTAATCCTCCAAGCGGCCTTCCTCAAGAGGCTCCAAGGAAGTTCATGATGAGAGTCTATTTTGAAGAGAGCAGGCAAGTTAAACTGCGTTGGTAGATCTCGGTAATAACGGAGTGAATTTCCTAACCTTTCACCGGTATTCATGGTTCTTGATGCTTTGTTATGATGAAATCATAAAATTTCTGAGTTTTCTTCGACAGGCAAAATAGCGATGAAGGTTAACTGGAACCTTGAAGTCTCTACCTGGTCGAAGTCCGACGGAGTTTCTTCTGCTTCTGTATAGAGTTTCCAGAGTCTTCTTGAAGTTCTTGAGTGTATAGAAGGATTGATTTGAGCATGAAATAAGAGACTTTATATACGATTTTAAAAATATTTATGTAGAAGTTTTTCAAATGCAAATATTTACACAAATTTTAGGAAAAATGCGACCAGGTCGTTTTAATAGTTTGAGCACATTTCTCGTATTTATGTAATAGTTTTAACAAATTCATTTAATTAGCATAAATATGTGTGATTTTTTAATATAGGCTATTACAGTTTTGTTTCTTTTCAGGATTTTACTTTTATTAAACTGAAGCACTTACAACATATATTCATTTCCTAAATCATTTGGAGTCTCATTTCGTACTTTCCTATCGTCTGCATATAACTTTCGACGATTGAGGTCAAATGCTGATATACCTTTCCATCTTATTGATATATGAGTCTTCTGTCCTCATTGGAATTATGGTGGAACCTTGTATGATGGCGCTTTGGCTTATCTAAAGTCATCAATCGTGTATGGAATGCGCTGTTGCTTCTTTAACCCCCTTAATTTTAATTTTTTATTTCACATTCTTTATTTATGTTTAAATTTTTCGCAAATCTTTCAATATCGACAGTTATTATAGAGCATAAGCAATCTTAATTTTATTCATTGTCAGTTGTATTGTTCTTAACATAATAATTTCATCTTCTGTTCTATTTTTAGTTTTCAGCTCTTTTCTCAGTTCCTCTTCAAACTCTATTATTTATTCTTATGCTAATGATTCAGTTCTTTATACTTTCACTCATGTCAAATCTTTCATTTTTTTTGCGTTCTCTCCTTTTAATCTTGTGAAATTTTCAGTTGAAATTGCAATAAATTATTATTTATTGTCTTCTGTCTTCCTTATGATCATTAATTCTTTAAAATTTAACTTCTCCATACTCTCTCTCAAATATACGTCCCTATTTTTTTTATCTCTTTTGAAGACTCTACCATCTCAACAGTTAATAACTTTCTTGGTCTCAGAATAAAGAGCAAATTGTGTTGGATGACTTACAACACAATAGTTGACGGCTCTTCTGTTCACGTTGCGAGAATTCTTTTTATTTGCTCAATTGCTTCAACTGCATTAGAGTTTTATCCGCCCTTATATAAGGAACTGTTTTCACATCTGGAGGAGGACATTATCTCCTCCATGCTTTAGAGGGAGTTGTCTCAAAGGCTTTAAAACTAAAAAATTGTACCTTACATTTCTAATTTTCTTGATATCGATGCTGAAATTTTCTTTTTCTTTTTACAGGTGTTTGTGGAGAGTTAACCATTCGAATGAATTTGTGTGAAGATAGGTAACTCTAGGAACATCATTATGGTACCTCCTTACCAGCTATATCTGTTTTATGAAAATTCTTTTGTATCATGTTTTTCCTTTTGTATATAATCCAAATCACTGTAAAACTTGCCTCAGAGCCCACTTGAGGAACTTGACCGTTTGGGATTTGCTGGGCTTTGGTTGTGTTTTTTTTTCTTTCAAACCCCTTTCTTGAATAGGACCCATCCCGTGAGTGGAGACAAAAGAATATATATATATATATATATATATATATATATATATATATATATATATATATATATATATATATATATATATATATATATATATATATATATATATATATATATATATATATATATATATATATATACTCTACACCATATTACGCATAATGCAGGGTGGTGTCGGCTGCAGAAATTATACATATTCCTGCAACCGTACGTGGGAAGAGAGAAAAACTGGTTATAAAGGGTTCCCAGCCTCTATAACCATGAGAAGAATTATTTTTCATTTGTCCTGACTGTGTCGAAATAGCCACCATTCTTAATCGACCAAAAGTTAACTATATCCAAAATCATTTTTTTCCTTTTAATATTTAATATTCAATTTAACTGCCAAAAGTACGTAATACCGAAAGATGTGTTGCTTCACCACATATTTTAAAATTTTTATTAAATTTCTTAAATTTACTTTCAAAAAATACTGAAAAAATATATCTGAAAATTTTTTTTTTTTTCCTTTTATTAACTTTGGTCAATTTCCTTCTTCAAGCATGAACTAAACAAACTATGCAATCTTAGGAAGATAATCTCGTAGTCTTAGATCCAGTAGCCCTCCCTTTTCTTCTCCTTTTCTCTTCTCTTCTCCTCTCTCTCTCTCTCTCTCTTCTCTTCTCTTCTCTTCTCTTCTCTTCTCTTCTCTTCTCTTCTCTTCTCTTCTCTTCTCTTCTCTCTCTCTATCTTCTGATCATAACTTATCTTCTTCAAACATCTACTACATCTATATATATATATATATATATATATATATATATATATATATATATATATATATATATATATATATATATATATATATATATATATATATATATATATATATATATATATATATATATATATATATATATATATATATATATATATATATATATATATATATATATATATATATATATATAACCGTAATATAATTAACAAATTCACGCAGTCATCTCCGTGATAATAATGTCGCTACACACCACTGTTTTTTTTTCTTAAATTTTTTGTGGCTTTTTATAACACAATTTGCATCCTCGGTACAGTTTTCTTTTGATCTTATATTCGTGATTTACTATTATTAAAGCACAATTAGTATTCATTATATTTTTAGCATTAAAATAGAAATTTGTCGTAATTGTAGCATGTTGTCTTATTATTATTATTATTATTATTATTATTATTATATATATATATATATATATATATATATATATATATATATATATATATATATATATATATATATATATATATATATATATATATATATATATATATATATATATATATATATATATATATATATATATATATATATATATATAAGTACTATTATATTGAATATCTATAACAAATTGGCCATGCCCAGTACTAAAAATTTTCCAGAAATTTTTTTGATTTTTAAAGGAGCCGTATTGCTCAGCAATCTGAGGCTAGACTTAGTCAAAAATTGCTGAAAATCGTCAGGTTCTTCTTTCTACTATTATCAATAGTTCAAAAAACGATGGAAAAAAAGGGTCAACTGATTCTCATTCCGGCAGACCAGAGACTTCTCCAAGGAAGCTCAGCAGCTTGAATAGAATTGTGGAAAACGAATTCAGTTTTAAAGGCTGTTAAGATTTCAAAACACCTCGAAATTTGTCCTAGGACTTGTATCTCGCATCTGTTGAAGCTCGGTTATTATGAAAGAGCAGCAAGAAGAAAATCTTTCCTTCGACCGATCAATATCAAGAAAAGAAGGGAATGGGTTTGTATAAAGTCGGAGAAACCAATTTCATTTTGGGATACAGTTATTTTCTCAAATGAGTCTATAGATTTTCTTTATTTTCAGACAGTGGACGTGTTTGGGTTTGTAGACATTCCTAACCAAGAATTTGATTTGAAACGACTCCACAACCAACAGTCAAACAAGATAGTTTCTCTGTGACGGGATGAAGAGCTATTAGTAGCAATGGTTGTTCTGAGTTGATTGAATGTGATGGAAATATAAACAACAAAAAATACACTGGTATTAAAGAATGGATTACTCCCAATGTTTTCAAATGGTAGGATCACAAGAAACGGGTCTGTATTCATGGAGGATGGGGCTCCATTCCACACCTAAACCTGGTTGACTAAAAATGGGATCAATAAGCTTCCTTGGCTGAGCTAATCTCCTGACATGAACCCCATTGAAATTATTTGGGGGAATATTAGATAGAGCTTTGCAAAAAAGAATAGAAAAACCTTCATCCAAACAAGAAATGATAGAAGTATTGCGTAGAACTTGGAAAGAAATTCCACAGCTTACTATCACAAAACTTATCATTTCAATGGTAAGAAGAGATTAGTCAAGGGATTGTCTACTAAGTAGAAAACTAATTAGAAGTTCAATTAATTACATTGCTGTTGTTCATTTTCGTTTCTAAATAACAGATGTAGAAAAATAATCTCTCTCTCTCTCTCTCTCTCTCTCTCTCTCTCTCTCTCTCTCTCTCTCTCTCTCTCTCTCTCTCTCTCTCTCTCTCTCTCTCTCTCTTACAGACTTTAATTAAAATAAATAAAAATATTTAAAAATAATGGTAACTTTCTTTCAAAAGCATTCCCTTTAAATCTTTTCTCAAGGACGTGTTATAGATCATTCCACGTCTTGTGTATTGTGTAGGCACATCCATCCTTAGAGCTTGTCACGTAAATCAACAAGAGAGATAATTAAGTCACATTTTCCAGAAATAATTAAGCTTTCAAACTTATGCAATTATTTATTTAGTTTGTTTATGTTTTCATTTGAGCCTTACAGAGTAGCCCAAATATTAACTTATTTAGCTGTCTCAGATTCTGGACATAACAGACACACACACACACACACACACACACACACACACACACACACACATATATATATATATATATATATATATATATATATATATATATATATATATATATATATATATATATATATATATATATATATATATATATATATATATATATATATATATATATATATATATATATATCTTCTCTGGTGGGCAAAGGCAAGAGTACTATACCAATTTCCACCAGAGTTGGGGTAACATCAAAAACGGAGTCCAGTTAAAGGCCGACATGTCCCGATACAATGCGTTTGAAAGTGTGCAAGTCAAAGGAAGTTGAAAAAATAGATGAAGGGAGTGTGTTCCAGATTTTACTATATAGTAGAGTACATATAAGATTGAGCATATCAGTTAAGTTTGGGGTCAGAGAGTTGGACAGAGAAATATGAGAATGTGTAGAAAAGCGTGTCGTGGAGGAGGTATGCGACTGGAGAGTTCCGAAGAACAGTGTCATTTGCAATAGCGATAGTATAAAAAGATAACACTTCAATTCGACGGGTAGAAAGAGGCTGTAGTGAATTAATGAGATAGTGAATTAAGGAGCTGATAAAACGAAAAACCCTAGACTCAACCTTTTCAAAGAGAGCTGTAAGAATAGAAACACCCCAGATTTGTGAGGCATACTCCATACAGGGGTGAACAACACCACTATATAAAGAGAAAGCAACTGGGGTGGCGTGAAGAAATTCTGAAAGCGCCTCAGAATACCAAAACTCTTAGAAGCTTATTTTGAAAGAGAAGTAATGTGATCTTTCCAAGAAAGATCATTAGAAAAAGATACACTTAGAATATTAAAAAAAAAAAGGTGAAGGTTTGAGTTGTGTACAATTCCTTTCAGCTACTTTACGTACGGAAGCTTTCAACCCTTTCTGTAATGCATTTATATATTTAATGTCTATTAATAAAGACACAACAGAATCATTACAAATATGATTCAGTAAATCGTTTGGGGCACATTTCTCATTACTGTATAGTAATTTGTCATCAATCTACTATTTTGTCTTTCATTGCTTTCGTACATATTACGTAACTTCTAAAAAAGTTGCTTCTTAAAATATTCCTATTACCACCCACTTTAATTCACTCTTCCACCTCCTTCGGAAGTAAAATAGGTGAAAATTGATCTGTTTCCTCTGGTATCGGATGCGGGTTAGAATGACCTTGATGTTAGACAATTCTGTTCTTTCCAGTTAAAGTATATGAACTGGGTACAAGGTTCTGCAAGGAATGGAACGAACATTCTCCCCCAATTCCTGAACATTGGATTAAGGGATTTTCAGATCATAGGCAGAATACATTTACAGTATAAATACCCAATATTCCATTACTTGAAAAAGCTTTTAGATACTAAAAATATACCAGAACTAACCAGAACAAGAACTAATGGTATATAAAGTACCTAACCTAATTTAAAAGTTATCAAATTCAGCACATATTTTCGGTGGTCCCTTTTTTACATATGATTTTGAATGAAGTTCTTCTGGAGTTTGTTTCAATGGTAAAGAAACGAAAGGTCAACCATCAGCGAGCCATCAAAATATCCTTAAAAAGAAAATCGAGGTAACCCATTTTCCCTTAAGAATCGAATTTTTAACCCCAGACGACATCTTTACGAGATGCAACATCTCTTTCAACATCATGAAGGAAACAAAATGCTCTGCCCTGTAGCTACCACACGAAAATATAGTAATCGATAATGAAAAGAAATAATAATAATAATAATAATAATAATAATAATAATATAAAAGAAGAAGAAGAAGAAAAAAATAATGAACAGATGACTTAATTAAGTAAAAATGTGAAAATGGCCACTTTCCTTCCCATTGTGAAGCGCAAAATGTTGACACACAATAGACCTTTTCTTTTCCGTAAAATAATTCAGTTTTGTTTTTATTTTTTATTTTTTTTGGTTTTTCTTTTCTTTTCTTTTTTTTTTATTTTTTATTTTTTTATTTTTTTTTTGTCTTTCTAAAGGTCATTAAGAGGTAAATTATTTTCAATATATATATATATATATATATATATATATATATATATATATATATATATATATATATATATATATATATATATATATATATATATATATATATATATATATATATATATATATATATATATATATATATATATATATATATATATATATATATATATATATATATATATATATACAAAATTTAACATGTGAATGCAATTGCATTTTATCAATATATCGAGCAATATTGATTTCTTAATATTTTGAGGATAATTTATTTCTTGATTTTTTTACTACAGTACATGCATAGCAGGAGAACATTTTTATTGATGAAATATATTTAATATTTGATATATTGCAGTAATATTAAGCTTGTTATAAAATATAGATACAATTTGTCATAGAAAATTATATATAATATATATATATATATATATATATATATATATATATATATATATATATATATATATATATATATATATATATATATATATATATAATATATATATATATATATATATATATATATATATATATATATGTTGAAAGTTAAAGTCAGAAGAGTGTCTGAGCAGGAGGGAGTAGCCGAAGCCTGGATGGAACAAAATTTGGTGGAGCTGAAGCCGGAGCAGGATCCAATAAAATTATTTTCTATAAAATAAGGGAATTTGGAGCCGGAACCTCAAAATTTTAATATGATGTAGCTGGAGTTGGAGTTAGACGATTTTAAAATGGTGGAATCGGAGCAGATGTTGGAGTTGGATTCGGGGTCTGGGTCGGGGTCGGGGTCCGAGTCCGGGTCCGGGTCTGGGTCGGGGTCGGGGTCTGGGTCGGGGTTGGGGTCCGAGTCCGGGTCCGGGTCCGGATCGGGGTCCGGGTCCGGGTCCGGGTCAGAGTTTGCAGAAAAAAAATTACCTGGTCCACAAGACCTGAAACCAAGTCTTATCAACGAAATATACACGATCCTAATCCTCAACTGAACTCAATTTTTCTAAAAAAGGAGAAAAAAAAAAAAAAAAAAAGTACCTCAACCTTTGACACAGTCTGGATTTTCAGTTCATGGACAGCATCAGTTCAAATCGGATGCAATTTTAGCCTCTGTTTAGCCCTCAAAACAGTAGTTCGTGACAGTCCAAACAATGAGGATAATTTCTAAGGAATTTTCTTGG
>SEYY01008053.1:60000-62500 GCA_009176605.1 Armadillidium nasatum
ACTGGAGGATCTCCTCTGGTTCACTGGAGGATCACTCCTTGTTCAATGGAGATTTAACTTTGGTTCAATGAAGGGTCGCCTCTAGTTCAATGGAATATCCTCTGGTTCACTGGTTCAATGCATTCATGTACCTTGTTAGAAACCTTGTTTATACCTTCTATACGTTAAACTATTCTCCAAGTTAGAACAAATGACACCATTCACAAAATTTTTTATTTTTTTTTTTTCATATTTTTCAATTTTTTTTTTTTTTATTAGAAAATAACTTGGTGAAGTTATATAATTTTAGACTTAAAATGTCTTTTCTGCTTCTTAAATTTTGTAGACATATTTTGTTTGTCTATAAATTCGCTTTGAAAATTTTTGCAGAATATCGCTAAAAAAAAAATAAAATTTCGATATTTATTTTTCGGAATATATTAATATCGATTAATAGATACTTAAATTAATACATTAATTGATGCATATGGATTAATACGAAATAATCTTCATTTCTTAAATTGAAAAAGAGATTAGAGGTCTCAAAAGTTTTGAATAGAGCAGTTAATGTCATTCGGCAACCTGTCCGGCAGTCTGTCCGGCAGTCTGTCCGATAGCTTAGACGTCAAATCTTTAAAACTTTAAACTAATTTTTTATTATTATATCTTCCAATTTTTACTCTCTCTCTCTCTCTCTCTCTCTCTCTCTCTCTCTCTCTCTCTCTCTCTCTCTCTCTCTCTCTCTCTCTCTCTCTCTTTCTTCTCTCTTCTCTTCTCTCTCTCTCTCTCTCTCTCTCTCTCTCTCTCTCTCTCTCTCTCTCTCTCTCACTACTCACAATCCCCAAACACTAAATTATCGAAAAGTAAATTTCCTAAGTTCATAAAATCCGACATTTTATATTTTTATTTATTTATTCGTTTCGAAATAAGATTGGAACAAAATCCCCCTTATTTCCTTTGTCCGAAAATCCCAATTTTTCTCTCTCCAAATTCGGGAAAGAACGAAATCTGAAGTCGACTTCTCCGAACATTTTCAAAACCTTAAATCATTCCACGCTTGAAATGGTTCATAAAACAGCACAATTTTTTTTTTTTTTTTTTTTTTTTGGTTCGTGCAATGTATGTTCGATTATATGTTTAGAATGGTAAATATATTTGGATTGATTGTAGTTTATGGCTTCATTATATATATATTATATATAATATAATATATATATATATATATATATATATATATATATATATATATATATATATATATATATATATATATATATATATATATATATATATATATATATATATAATACTTGGTTTAAATTTTGCTTCTAATTCAACCTTAGATATTCTGGAACTGCTCCTACTCATTCAACCCTTCAACTCATTTATGCCTGAAATTGTAATTTCATTTAAAGACGTCATTTCTGCTCTCTCAGAGCTTAACACTAAGAAGGCGTACGGTCCTGATGGTATCCCGTAGTTCTCAAAAATTATGCTTCCGAGCTTACACCCTGCGCATTAAACTATTTCGTCTATGCCTTTCGACTTCGACCTTCCCTTCTTTCTGGAAACGTGTGCTCATTCAGCCTGTGCCGAAGAAGGGGAACCTCTCTCAACCCTCTAACTAGCGTCCCATTTTTTTTAACCTACGTTCTTTCTAAAGTTATCGAATCTTTCCTTAACAGGAAGATTTGGAAACATTTCAATTCTTCTAATCTTATCTCTGATCGCCAATACGGCTTTCGTAAAGAACTTTCTACTGTGGATCTTCATTCTATTCTTTCTGACTCTTGGTCCTCCACTCTTCGGCATTTCGGTGAATCTTTTGCTGCGCACTGGACATATCGAAAGCCTTTGATATGAGTCTGGCAGAAAGCTGTGATTTCTCAACTTCCCTTTTTCGGTATCTGTCCTTCTCTCTGTGATCTTCTCTCTAATTTCCTTTCCAGCAGTTCTTTAGCAGCTGTTATAAAGGGCCACCGTTCATTCTTTAAATCTATTAATAGTGGTGTTCCTCGAGGATCTGTCTATCCCCAACACTTTTTCTTTTTATTTTCTTTAATCTTTTCTCTGCTACTTAATCTCCTATCTATTCCTATGCTGATAACTCCAACCTTCATTTTTATTTTCAATTTGAAAGGCGTCCCTCCCAACACCATTTGATAGACGCAAGGAAAGTAACCTTGGAGCAACTGACCTCTGATCAATAGTATTTCAAATTGGGGCAGAAAAAACATGGTCGTTTTCAATTTCACCAAAACTCAATTCCTCCACCTCTCTACTTGACACAACCTTCCACACAATACACAATCAAACTTTCATCTCTCCTTAATATTCTTGGTGTTTCTTTTTCTGTGATCTTTCATGGAAAGGTCACATTACTTTTTTTTTCTTAACAAGCTTCTAAGAAGTTAGGTGCTCTGAGGCGCCTTCAGAATTTCTTCACTCCATCCCAGATGCTTGCTCTTTACAGGGGTGTTGTTCGCCCCTGAATGGAGTACGTACTCACACATCTAGGGTG
>SEYY01008054.1:0-2500 GCA_009176605.1 Armadillidium nasatum
TTTAATCTTTTCCCTTCTAACCTCTTTTATAAACTGGTGAACTCTTTCCTCAATGATATCTACCACCCTAAATTTACTTCCTACGATGTTCCTAAATGCCCTGTCTATGCCAGACTTCCTTATATAGGGCCTCTTTCGATTGATCTTCATTTCCAAATTAGGAATATTTTACACAAACATTTTCCGCAATGTAACTTTCTTCTGTCCTTTATAAACAACAACTCAATCGGAAGTTATTTTAAGATTAAAGAAAGTATTCCCATGTGTTTGCGGTCTTGTATCGTATATAAATACGAATGTGCCGACTGTCATGTCGACTATGTAGGCCAAACTAGCCTACAACTGAAGATGCGAGCCTTCAAACACATGGGTATCTCCTTTACGTACTATGGTATCTCCTTTCGTACTAATCTTCCTATTTCCAATCCGGAATATTCAGCTATCAGAGATCAATCTAATCTCACCAAACATCCTATATCTCTCCAGAACTTTTCTATCCTCCAAAATGCTTCAAATGACGAAGATTTAAAAATTTTGGAATCTTTATACATAAAAACAATCAATCCTACTCTTAATACCCAGAATTCCTCTCTCACTTCTAATTACTCTATCTGTCTTTCATTCTGTTTTCTATTCTCTTTTTGTCTTGTCTATTTTTTCATCCCTCGTTTATATGCTTTTCTACTTTTCTATTTTTTAACATTTCTCTCATATTTAAAACTACTATTTTTAAAATTTTGGGCTTCACATATTTTCATTAATTATATTTAAAAAAAAAAAAAAAAAAAAAAAAAAATTATCCGATGATTTTTTAATTTTGTTCATTCTATTTTTAGTACTGAAGATGTATTGGAATAAATACGAAACGTTTACTTTAAAATGAATTTAGAAGTTTTCTTTGCAAGTTTATTTATTTTTAGAATTAGGTTCCCTAAGAACATTTCTATTACTGATATATATATATATATATATATATATATATATAATATATATATATATATATATATATATATATATATATATATATATATATATATATATATATATATATATATATATATATATTATATATATATATGTGTGTGTGTGTGTGTGTGTCTTTTATTACGTTTGGTTCAATTACCTTTTGAGCTTGAATACGAAAACAAATTAAGGCTTTATAAGATTATTACATTTTTAAACTAGTTTTATTCAGGATTCCAATATCTCCCTTTTTATTGGTTTTATTATTTTTATTGCTTAAATTATTATTATTATTATTATTTTTATTATTATTATTATTATTATTATTATTATTATTATTATTATTATTATTATTATTATTATTATTATTATTATTATTATATATTATTAATTATTATTATTATTATTATTATTATTATTATTATTATATTATTATTATTATTATTATTATTATTATTATTATTATTATTATAGTTATTAAAATAAATAAATACTTATAAACTATATATTAATATTATATTATTATTATTTATTATTATTTTTTATATATTATTATTATTATTATTATTATTATTATTTTATTATTATTATTATTATTTTTATTATTATTATTTTTAAATTTTTTTTTTTTTTTTTTTTTTTTTTTTTTTTTTATTTTACGATTTTTAATTAATATTATTATTGTTACTGCCATGTATTATTATTATTATTATTTATTATTATTATTATTATTATTATTATTGAAAATGTTTATTATAAATAGCAGTAATCTTGCAGGTGTTTAGTATTTTTCTACTTATGCTATCATTCTTACTTTAGTGATTTTATCTTCATTGTTTTTATCCCATATGCAGCTATTATTATTATTATTATTATTATTATTATTATTATTATTATTATTATTATTATTATTATTATTATCATTATTACTATTATTAGAGTTATTGACTTAACTGTAAATATGCATAATCAGAATAATGATGATGTTAATAATTATGACTTATTGTTATTATTATTATTACTATTATTGAAACCTTTCATTATAAATGTCAGTAATCGAAGTGGTGTTTTAGTACTTTACCACTACTACCATCATTCCTATTTTAGCATTTTCACCCCATATGTAATTATTATTATTATTATTATTGTTATTATTATTATTATTATTATTATTATTATTATTATTATTATTATTATTATTATTATTATTATTATTATTATATTATCATTGTACTGTAATTGTTTCTTATTATCATCATCTATCGCTGATATTATCATTTTTTAAGAAATAGTTATTATTATTGTTATTATCAATTTTTTGTTTATTTTTTTATATTATTATTTTATAATATTATTATTATTATATATATATATACTATCTATATAATATATATATATATATATATATATATATATATATATATATATATATATATATATATATATATATATATATATATATATATATAATATATATTATATAACATATATATATATATATATATATATATATATATATATATATATATATATATAT
>SEYY01008054.1:15000-17500 GCA_009176605.1 Armadillidium nasatum
TCGAAAAGGGGAGTGTACTGATTGCTGATGTAAGGAAAATTTCTCACTAAAAAATTATTTGTAAAATGAAACAGAAAAATTGTTTTCAATATTCCATTTTTAATTTTCATCATTCTCAAACAAAGGAACAAAAACAAAAAGGCCCGTAAAACAATTATATAATTTTATTTGAATTCCTTTGTTCATCGCTGATACGCTGATAATAAAAATAGTATCAAAGGGAAAAATATTCCTAATGACTCACACAAACAAACATAAATACACAAGCACATACAAACATATATATAAATAAAATAGATGCATAAAATATGAGGATCAAAATTCATATATTCTGAAAAGCAATCAGCAATTTCTAAATTCCAGAGATTTTATCAATGGACATGTTTATTAAAGCAAACATTTATAATGTTTTTTTTTTTATTATAAAACATTAATCATAAAGTACTAAATATAATACCGTATATATATATATATATATATATATATATATATATATATATATATATATATATATATATATATATATATATATATATATATATATATATATATATATATATATATATATATGCCTGTGTTTATATATATGTATTCTTGGGACGTTCATATTAAAGGTATTTTTTTTGACAAGTTTGTTAGGAAATGACGTTAAAATTAAACTTCAATGGCAACTTATTTATTATAAAAATTTTAAATTTTTAAAACTTAATCTATTTTAGAATGTATCGTGCGTGTGGTAGAATCATGTATTATATGGAGAAGGTGAGCGAATAGAGGAGGCCTTCTTGGAGAAGGCGAAATCCACCCCAGAAAGGGACCCCATACAGCACCTGCCATACACTTTGTAGAGAACCCTAGCTTATGTAGGGAATTTTTTTACTTTTAAGCCCCATCCTCCCCAGACGACTCAATTTCCAATTTTCTACCACCTTTTTGCAAGTTGTTTTACTACTAATATTTAATATTAACGTCATTTCCTAACAAAACTAGTAAAAAAACAAAATAAACATAATATTAACCTAATAAGGCTATATATATATATATATATATATATATATATATATATATATATATATATATATATATATATATATATATATATATATATATATATATATATATATATATATATATATATATATATATATAACTGAATTATATCACTTTAACAACAAGAGAATAAGTCAAACAAATGTTAGAAATTGAAAAACTTCATTTTATTTGATTATTTAATTTAACATTGTAAACATTATGAATAAACAATTTGATAAGCATTACAACAGTAAAAAATACTTTAAACATTTGTGCATGATTAAAAATTATAATAAAATGTTTTACGAGATTGTAGGATCAGCAGTGTTTACATGACATGTAACATAAGTGTTAAAAAGAGATGCAGTTTAAAAAATATTTATTTTATTATTTTTTTTATCCGATACTCACGGGTCGGTGGTATATGGGCAAGGAACATCAGATAAATGCTTGTGTAACATGATTTCAATTTAATGAGACATGTCTTCTACAAAAGATAATTTTAAAAATGTTCTTTAAAAATAAACTTTTTTTAAAAAATGCTCTTTTTTAAAAACATTTATTTTTAAATGGAAATTTTAATATTTCTTCACCATTCACAGGTCGGTGGCATATGGGTTTAGCCATTATCAAAAATACTCTTGTGCAGAATATTTGCATCAAAATCTTTAAATCTTGTATATATGTTGTAGCCAAATTTAATGTATTATTATTATTTTTAAAATAATGGACAAGTTTTCAAAATAAATAAATAATAAAAATAATGTGAAAACAAATGGCAGTTTATTTTATAGTGATTATTTATATATAACATTGTAACATATTTCAATTGCTTTCTGTGAGGTCATGAAAGTTCATTGGATATATATATATATATATATATATATATATATATATATATATATATATATATATATATATATATATATATATATATATATATATATATATATATATATAATATATATATATATATATATATATATATAATATATATATATATATATATATATATATATATATATATATATATATATATATATATATATATATATATATATATATATATATATATATATATATATATATATATATATATATATATATATATATATATATATATATATATATATATATATATATATATATATATATATATATATATATATATATATATATATATATATATATATATATATATATATATATATATATATATATATATATATATATATATATATATATATATATATATATATATATATATATATATATATATATATATATATATATATATATATATATATATATATATATATATATATATATATTATGTCTCCTCTGGTGGGCAAAGGCCGGAGTCCTACCAATTTCCACCAGAGTTGGGGAATAATCGGAAATCTGGTCGCTAATGTTCGATGTGACCCCATTCACGGCGTTTGAAAGTATGTAAGTGAAAGGAAGTTGG
>SEYY01008054.1:35000-37500 GCA_009176605.1 Armadillidium nasatum
TATTATTATTATTATTATTATTATTATTATTATTATTATTATTATTATTATTATTATTATTATAAACTATACCATACAATCAGACTACTTTCTTTTTGCTTTTCTACAACGGATGCCCTTTCAGCTAATCATCAATATCGCGTACCAATTTGCTTGTCCCTAGTCTGACTGTACGTCGACGTGTATTGGTCACACGAATAATAGATTAACAGATAATGGCATACCAACATCGTTTTCAGCCCAATGATATTTTCGAGCACTTCCATACTGATTATGCTAAAGTATGTTTGTATGTGATAATATCCCAAATCATTTAAAATTCTTTACTCCTCTTGTGAAGCTAAAATTAAAAATCGCTAAAGCTTACTATATTCATAACGGCAAACTAGACCTTAACATTAAGTTTAATGTACAGTCACTCAAACTAATCATAATATGATATATTTCTTAATTTTATAATCTATAGTATAATATTAATTTTTAATTTATAAAGCAAAATCATTCATCTGTAAGAATCCAAACTCTGATGATGTCCGTCTAAGGTTCACGGTCTAAGCCGGTTAGAAAATAAATATAATTTTACTTCTTACTTTCTTGTAAGATGGTTTCGAAAATTGTATTAAAAAAAATTAAATTTAAATTAGAAGAAAATTTTTAGGGAATTGGAATGGAAATATAAAATATATATTAAAACTAAACCTGATATTAAATTAATATATTTTATTATTATTATTATTATTATTATATTATTATTATTATTATTATTATTATTATTATTATTATTAATTATTATTATTATTTTATTATTATTATTATTATTATTATTATTATTATTATTTATATTAAATTAATATATTTTATTATTATTATTATTATTGTTATGTTGTATGTTTATTAGGTTGTACAGTTAATTATAATATTCTGTATATAACTAATGATCTTTTCTATTAAATCGTTAATTTTCATTTTAAGTTAATTTTATAGTAATTTTAATATTATTTTCAATTTTAATAATAAGTGTGTTTTATTTTTACTATGTACGAAATTATGTGTGCTCATATGACGTAAACGCCACCCCAGAAGTTCGTTTATGTGGGATCAAAGGCGTAAACGTCACTCCAGAAGCTCGTTTATGTGAGTTCAAAGAACGTAAACGTCACTCCTGATGCTAGTTTATGTGACCTCAAAAACGTAAACGTCACCCCAAAGCTTGTTTATGTGGGCTGAAAGAAAGTAAACGTCACCCCTGAAGCTTGTTTATGTGGGCTCATTGGCGTAAACATCACTCCAGAAGCTCGTTTATGTGAGCTCAAAGAACGAAAACGTCACCCCTGAAGCTCGTTTATATGGGTTCAAAAAACGTTGTCACCTCATAAGCTCGTATGTGAGTTCATAGGACATAAAATCACTCCAGAAGCTAGTTTATGTGGACTCAGGACGCAAACTTCACTCCAGAAGTCAATTGCCTGTCAAAAATAATTGAATTGTTTGTGAATTTAATGAATGAATATATTATTTAATTTATAATATGACTGAACGGTAGCTTAGTGGGAAAAGTTAGCTTTTCTCTAGCTTAAGAGAAAGAGGTTCGCCCCTGCTCTCGCGTGTATATTGCAAAGTATACATATCGAGGCTCGAACCTCCGATCCAGTTACCCTATCAAACATAAAAAATTGTCGTTTGTAGGAGATTTTCTGTATTTAATTAATTAATTACAGTTTACCTCAAGGTGTATTATTACGCTAATCTCAATATTCACATATCGCTTAAAAACATCGCCAAAACATACATCACTCCAAGCTATTTCAAAACATACAATGTCACATTCTCTCAAAATTGCTACTATACAGAAAAGGTTGCCTATCTAGGATTCGAAACCACGCTCACCGGTGGCCAAAAATAAACTTGATTGATCTGTACCGGAGCAGGGTTTCCCTATCCAAAAACCTAAATAATCTGTGTAACTTATCATCTTGGTCAGAAATAACATATAACTCAATTTCCCTGGCTAAGAACCACACTCCTCGAATAGGGCTCTGCTCGTGAGTGATGGTGATAACTTAAAAAAATAAATAAAAAAAAAAAATAAATAAATATTAAATTTTTTTAATAATTATTATTTCTGTTATTATTATTATTATTATTATTATTATTATTATTATTATTATTATTATTATTATTATTATTATTATTATTATTATTATTATTATTATTATTATATTATATTATATTATTATTATTATTATTATTATTATTATATATTATTATTATTATTATTATTATTATTATTATTATATATTATTATTATTATTATTATTATTATTATTATTATTATTATTATTATTATTTAATTAAACTCCTTCTCAAAAGACTCCTCTAACACAATGGTAATCCCTGATCGCAAAACTTTTTTTATTGATAATATCCAAAACTTTATTCTTCCTTTAATTCCTTTCTATTATTTTCAGTCTTTATATAAAAGAGGTCGTTTTAAAAGAAA
>SEYY01008054.1:40000-52500 GCA_009176605.1 Armadillidium nasatum
ACTTTTGTAATTTAAGCCTAACTTTCTTCATATTCATTCGAGTTTTACCAAATTAATTGCAAAATAAAGATCTTAGAAATATCTAAAGGTTATATAGGCCCAGTTTTCTCCATCTCTTTTCTTTTTAATGCTATAAGTCTTTCAAAGTTTAACATTATTTTTGAAAAAAATATTACTTTGAAATTAAAATGAGTCTGATAGTTAAAATATGAGACGTGCATTAGTGTGCTTATATAATTTAGAATTATTATTGTAATGTGAATGAGATTCTGGCATCACATTTTCTGAGTAGTTTCAATATTTTGAGCAATTGAAGTTTGAAAATTATGAGTAAGAACTGAAAACTCATTATATATATTATAATGTTATATATATATTATTATAATGAAATATATTCATTTGACTGAATATATTTCATTGGAATTAAAATGAGTGTGAAAGCTAAAATATGATGAGGCAATTATTGTGTTTATATATTTTGGATTCCTCATGATAATGTGAATGAGACGCTGGTATCACATTTTCTGAGTCGCTCCAATATTTTGAGTAATTGATCATTGTAAATTATGAGTGAATGAAAATTTGAAATTTTTAAAAATATATTACTTTGAAATTAAAATGATTGTAGAAGCTAAAATATGAGGCGTGCATTAGTGTTCTTATGTAATTTGGTATCCTTATGGTAATGGGAATGAGATGATGGTTTCATATTTTCTGAGTCGTTCTAATATTTGAATAATTGAACTTTGAATATTTGAAATATTTTAAAATATTAGACAATATTTTAATTTTTTTTTAAATTGTACAATATATTTTTTTAAAAAATTTATGTGCCACAGATGATCCCGGTCTTTGTCATTGTAGTAGTATCAACATTATTATCCAGTGATACATACTGCTCTAGTTAATTCAACAGTAACAGGTCATGAATAGGCGCTTCCACTGTCAGTGGAGCTTTAAACCACCTCTTGAAGTAGGTGATGATGGCAAAAACATTTTTCCTACTTAAGAGGTCAAATAGAATTGAACGATAAACATTTTAAGGCAGTAAAAGCCACTGGATATCAATATTTCCTAGTAGGACTATTATACGCGAAATCTTATTTTAAATGACTACACTCTAAAAACATGATCTTTCAATGGGCGTTCATTTGAACGAACTTTGAGAGCACACCTGGTAAATGAACGCACAATAAAAATACTGTTTAGACTTAGATTTCGTACGATAGGAAAAATTAATAAGATGCGCTAATTTTGAACGTACCTTGTACGATAATTGACCGCTCATACTTTCATTGTGTGTTCATTTTTGAACGAAAAAACCAGTAGTTTTTTGAGTTTACTTTGATGGCACATTCACCATTTATTTTTTAGAGTGTATCAAGAAAAACCAAAACTAGGATCAGGAACTCTCGATAATTATCTCTTACGTGAACAACTCTACTTCAAAATGTAGACAATAGGCATTTTTTTAAAGATACAATTATCGTTGAAAGGAGAAGCCTCCTTCTAGTCAATGAACTCTCACTGGGATTTGAAATGAGCGAACTTAAAGCACAAATCAGATACTGAGGTAAATACTAATTCCATCACATGATGTTGCAAACCCAGACAAGAATGTTATGATTCAATTTGTTCTGGATAACATCACAAACGCTGCTGTGATTCTGGTATTCACGACTGTTGTGTCAATGTAGAGACTCGCAATCTATGGTTATACTTGAAGTCAATAAGTCGAGCACCTTTTAGAAACAGTTCCAGCCGTTTGCTGTCCCTTGCTCTTAGGGATTTTTAGGATTTGACAACAACTTCTTAAGATTCTTCCCACTATCCGATCCGATTTCCTTCCATCTGATTCTGGAAAATTACTCAATAAAGTAGACGACAAGTAGTATTCGGAATTAAACTTGACCTTGACTTTGGCTGTCAAGTTATTCCTAGATATTTTACGTGAACGAATGGGGACTTGATTTTGACAACACCCAGGATAACTCCCCTCCTTCGGCAACTAGTGTATAAACAACAATATGAGTCGCTTGACTTAATGAGGTACGAATTCTATCCACAGCTCCTGTAAAATTTGGATTTTGAATGATCTTTCTAGGCGATACTTGACCATCCTTAGGAGTTAATATAGGAGCTCAAGGATTAAATAAAAATTTGGTAAAGGACAAGAAGAACAACACATTTTAACTCTTCCTGTTTCTTGTTGTAAGTCCATCTCTTCTCTTCTTTTAACATATCTCATTTTTTTCAGAAGGTCTACGTTTTTTCTGCTTCGCTGCCCTGCCAGAAAACTCCACCTTCTCTCCACACACACACACACACACACACACATATATATATATATATATATATATATAATATATATATATATATATATATATATATATATATATATATATATATATATATATATATATATATATATATATATATATATATATATATATATATATATATATATATATATATATATATATATATATATATATATATATATATATATATATATATATATATATATATATATATATATATATATATATATATATATATTTTATATATATATATATATATATATATATATATATATATATATATATATATATATATATATATATATATATATATATATATATATATATATATATATCTATATATATATATATATATATATATATATATATATATATATATATATATATATATATATATATATATATATATATATATATATATATATATATATATACATATAATTTACATGTATATTATGCTTTCAAAAATTTGCTTAGGAAGGGAAATAAATTCTCTTTATCTTTCGAAATTATTTTAGCTTCATTTTTTTTTCTTGATTTTTCAACAGTTTCTCTTAATATGAAAGAGGAAGGGAAGAGTACTTTTAAAAGGAATGATTTTACCGACTTGTAATTTATTTTAAATTAATATATATATATATATATATATATATATATATATATATATATATATATATATATATATATATATATATATATATATATATATATATATATATATATATATATATATATATATATAATATATATATATATATATATATATATATATATATATATATATATATATATATATATATATATATATATATATATATATATATATATATATATATATATATATATATATATATATATATATATATATATATATATATATATATATATATATATATATATATATATATATATATATATATATATATATATATATATATATATATATATATATATATATCGAGGTGTGGCAAAAGAGGATGCAGCTGGTGCCTGTACATCATAAAATAAAAATTTTGATCTTAATTGAAAGCAAATATGCAAATAATTATATGTGGTTCAATTTTTTAGATGCCAATTTTTGCCTAGTGAAGAACATTATATATATATATATATATATATATATATATATATATATATATATATATATATATATATATATATATATATATATATATATATATATATATATATATATATATATATATATATATATATATATATATATATATATATATATATATATAATATATATATATATATATATATATATATATATATATATATATATATATATATATAATATAGTAAGCAACTTTATACGCCTGGCATTAAAATTATCCAAGTATCGAAGGAATTCACTGCATCACTGTTAGTCGTACGTTTAATCTTCCACGTCAGTAAATTAATTATTGTTGTTTTATTTGTTTTTCTGGTTTGTGATGTGCCAATATTCTTAATAAAAATTATATCCATTCTAGTGATATATTAGACAGTGTATAACATATACTAGTTTGTAGACTTTTTCATCATTATCGAACGTTTTTTTAATAACATTTACTAAGAAGAAAACTGATGAAAGGAAATGTCAGCCTACCTGTAACTATGACAGTAACTGTAAAGATTTTAAACCAAAGAAAAGTAAAGATTCTAAAAAAAAAATTACATGTAAGACAAGCATTTCCTCACTAAAATATTTTGATCCCTTCTAATTCATTAGAAAGTAAAAAACATTTCCAACCTAAAATTGTTTTCTCTCGAACAAAAAAAAGGTGATAAACAAAGATATTTCAAAAGTAGTTAGTCTGAGCGATTCAAGGGAACCCTCCAACCAGTAAATAAAACGTTTTTCAGGACATGAGAGGAGAATTTTTTATAGGGTACACCTTAGTAAAAATTAATTTATTGTATGGGACAAATCTCTGTAGTAGTTTTTTTTATGGGAGTTCAACCTCCCTCCCTCCCTCCCCCCGATTCCCATTTTGACTTTTTTCTCTAAATCTTTCATAAAATCTATAATGATTTATATAAGTGGTTGGAATATATAGTTAGATTGGAGTCAGTTTTTTTTTATATTTTTTTAAAATTTTTGTCTCAAATCTCAAATGACACCTGTTAATTAAAAGTCATATTGATGATGAGTTTATTATAACAGGATTCAAAAACTGACATAAGGCTAATGGGCGTTTTCAAAATTATGAAAATTCAAAAATTCACCTGCATAGTTTGAGTTCGTGGTCAAATTATGATAAAACTTAACCAGTTGATGTTCGGCTTAAAGAAAGTAAGTACATTTACCTTCAGAATCAAGAGCATTGGAGTAAATAGGTGATGAAGTAATAGAAAGAAGGTCATTAATGAAATGCAGAAAAATAGTTGGGATAGGACAGAAATCCTGAGAATCACTAATATTAAAAGATTTGAAGGAAAAACGGTGACCGTCTACAATAGCTGCTATGGATCGACCGGAAATAAGAGATAAGGTCTGGAAGAAGATAAATTGTGGAAATTAGATAAGAGACCACGAATGTTGCTGAAATTAATGATAAAAGAAAACCGTGCACCTGGACAAGCCTGCAGCAAGGATTTGTTGGCACCATCCCCATCACCGGAGGCCACCAACTTCTAAGTGATGATGGAGGAAGGGGTAGATGAGGACCTATATTTAGAAGACATCCCTCTATGCTTCTTAGAGGCAGCTTTAAGTTTCGCAATTTAATTAATTCTTTTTAGAAAGGTAATGTACGGGTAATAGCTTCTTAATTTTTATCTGAAAAACCTTCTCGCAAAATAATAATAATAATAATAATAATAATAATAATAATAATAATAATAATAATAATAATAATAATAATAATAATAATAATATAATAATAATAATAATAATAATAATAATAATAATAATAATAATAATAATAATAATAATAATAATAATAATAATAATAATAATAATAATAATAATAATAATAATAATAATAATAATAATAATAATAATAATAATAATAATAATAATAATAATAATAATATTCATCTTTATTATTCAATCACTTTTCTGTTACAAAATGCATGATAACAAAAATCGTTTGCAAGTTACATTTTTCATTAAAAACTAAATGGATTCTTCGGGGATGATTTCGTCCTTGAGCCCAAATAATAATAATAATAATAATAATAATAATAATAATAATAATAA
The DNA here is from genome assembly GCA_009176605.1 of Armadillidium nasatum. Lineage (NCBI taxonomy): Eukaryota > Metazoa > Arthropoda > Malacostraca > Isopoda > Armadillidiidae > Armadillidium > Armadillidium nasatum. The sequence goes on from SEYY01008054.1 coordinate 45,512, forward strand.
TAATAATAATAATAATAATAATAATAATAATAATAATAATAATAATAATAATAATAATAATAATAATAATAATAATAATAATAATAATAATAATAATAATAATAATAATAATAATAATAAAAAAAATAATAATTGCATAAAATAATATTAATTAAATTATAATAATAATAATAATAATAATAATATAATATATATAATATAATAATAATAATAATAATAATATAATAATATATAATAATAATAATAATAATAAAATTGAAAATAGTAAAGGAATTTTACCTTCATCCCTGTTTTTCAAGCTATTTCCCCATAGTGTATTGTGTTCTTAAAATCTTTCCTTTTTGTACATATATTTTCATTTGAAACTACTCTCTCTCTCTCTCTCTCTCTCTCTCTCTCTCTCTCTCTCTCTCTCTCTCTCTCTCTCTCTCTCACACACACACACACACACACACACACACAAACATATACGCTCTCAGATATAGACAAACCAAGAAAGGAGAAACTCAATTCTCAGAAGCGATTTTGAGGAATATTTTGTAATAATTAGCTTTACGTCTCCTGTGGAACTCAAGAACGTTAAAGTTAATTGCAGTTATTTAAAGTTAATTGAAGAAGCTCTTCTCTTGTGATAAAAGCATGAATCATTTGTACAAAGAAATTGTCTTCAAGATTGACGCTTTTCTCATTAAATTTTCTTGTGTTTCATTCAAACGAAAATGAACGATTCGAATTTTAAAGACGTGAATGTTTGTTATTTTAGTTCGTTAACGACTAATTAATTATTTTTTAACAAAATTTATCGTTATTTTATTTTTAAATATCCGTTTTTCAACCTGAACACACACACACACACACACACACACACACACACACACACATACACATATATATATATATATATATATATATATATATATATATATATATATATATATATATATATATATATATATATATATATATATATATATATATATATATATATATATATATATATATATATATATATATATATATATATATATATATATATATATATATATATATATATATATTATAGTAAGAAGAAAGAGAAATCATATACAGTTTTGAATATAAAAGGCAAAATATGCACCAGTAATTCAAAAAGAATTTTAGGCAAAACAAGCAGAAAAAAACTTAATAAAATAAACTGAAATAGATCATTATTAAAAGAGAATTTTCCACCACTAATCTACTGAATACTCATAAAGAAAAGTTTTCTACTTACCGATATTACGTTACGCTCTTTCCCCGCCTCTGTGAGACAAGCTTCAAGGCAAATGTTGAATATCTCATACCATTAATCTCTTAAAAAAAACTTTGAATTCTTTGAGCTCAAAGAGAAGAAGAATATTTTAGCGTTGTAAGTAATCAAATCCTTCTTGTTTTGTTACTGTAGTATCTATGAGAAAAGAATGGAAGTGTTGAAGAAGGTGAATTAAATGTCCTTAATAAGAATGGGTGTGAAAATTATTTAAAAGATAATATAGATATTAATCTGCTGTTATAGGTTACATTTAATTAATATTTTATTTCATCCAATCCATTTTCTCTCTATCTATCTATCTATCTATCTATCTATCTATCTTTTACTTCCTCTCTCACTCAATTTCTTCACTCTCTCTTTCTATATATCTATGTCTCTCTCTCTCTGTCTGTCTGTCTGTCTGTCTGTCTGTCTGTCTGTCTCTCTCTCTCTCTCTCTCTCTCTCTCTCTCTCTCTCTCTCTCTCTCTCTCTCTCTCTCTTGTCTTTTGGATTTAATATCAAGTTACTTTAAATCTGTTTATTTCATCATGTACTTGAAAGGAAATTAGATTTCCAATGATTTATTCCTTGACTCTTGAAGTCCTTTGAGGTTCAATAATCCGTACATATATTTTTGCCTTGTCAGCAAATTTTCTTTGCTTTAGAACAGATTTCAAATTCAGAAATAAATCTGTTAGAAAGGATTTTATTTATAATATTTTCCATTTCGTCGAGAAAGATTCAAATTCAATTTGAATAAAATTAAAAAGCGTATTTATACATGTCTGATTTATAACAAGTCGTTTAATATGAAAATTAGAGAAATATTTGCTTATATATATATATATATATTATATATATATATATATATATATATATATATATATATATATATATATATATATATATATATATATATATATATATATATATATATATATATATATATATATATTTGAAATGAAAAATTCGAGTAATAATAATAAAATCCTTAATATGTAAATTATGCTAAAATATATGAGCCTAAAGTTACTTTTGTTTTTAAGAGAATTCGTATATTTAAGTTAAGTTAAATGCTTTCTTTTAGTGTCAGTTGTAAAAGGTGAATAACATTTGTTAATCTGCAAGTCGTATGTTAAAAAGGCTGTAATGGAGCTTTTTATTATTCATGATAGGAATTTGCATATATGGAGTGGGAGGGATTCTTTTTCGCCCCTCGTCTTACTTCTCTCACTTCTATTTTGCCTAAATAATAATAATAAAAAAATATTTAGAAACTCTTTATTTGTAGAAGAGTTCTAATCTTAAAAGTATTTGAGCTCCACATAAAATGTAAATTATTTAGTGGCATTTAGGGGTTTTTCGATGTATATTGTGTGAATTTTTAAAATAATTTGGGGGTGTTTTATAAAAAAATAAGTAAATAAATAAATAAAAACAATAAAAAAAAATTTCTGAATAAAATATTTATTTTTGACCCATTTACTGTTTCGAGTAATATGCTTTTTTTTTTACCTTTTTTTCTTTTTTTTTTATATCTCCACCGGTGGGATAAGGCCAGAGGCCTACCAATTTCCACCGGAGTTGGAAAAATCATATCCGTGTCCTGATGTGTCCAGACAAGCTGCTCTTAAAAGTGTGAAAATCAAAGAAAGTTCCAGGCTTTACCAGAAGATTATATCTAAGATTTAGCATAGCGGTTGGGTCTGGGGTCTGAGAGCTGAACAGAGAAAGGATGAGACTGTGAAGAAAGATGCGTGGCACGATCTCTTCTCAGTGGAGAAGGTATGTGACGAGAGAGTTCATAAGAGCAACGTCCATTGTAATAACGATAGTATGGAGAGAGTGACGCAACAATTCGACTGTCAAAAAGAGATTGGAGAGAGAGTTAGTAAGAGCATGAGAGCTAATGAGACGAAAATCTCTAGACTCCACCTTCTCAAGGAAATATATATATATATATATATATATATATATATATATATATATATATATATATATATATATATATATATATATATATATATATATATATATATATATATATATATATATATATATATATATATATATATATATATGATCTACTTTATTGCTTAAAGCTCTCTTGCAATTCTACCACTAAATATATTTATTCTGTCTATTTATCTTTTAATTCTACAAACTATAAAAATTTCTTTTACGAGTGAGTCCAATCTTAAATATTTTTTTTTTTTTTGCTACTTGTCCGATTAAGCTGAAATTTTTATGGTATTTCCATCCATTTTTTTCAAGAAGTTTTAATTGATTTCTGAGGGTTTCAGAACACCCAACCTCTTAGAAGCTTGTTTAGAAAGAGAAACTTTACGGTTTCAAAGTTATTTGGACCTAAGGTTCAAAAAAAAAGAAAAAAAAATTTAATAGCTGGCCCAAACCACTGGTCCCCATGAGCTGAAAATTTAACTGAATAATATTAGCCCAATTTCTTGCATTAGTGGGAACAGATTTTTGATATTACGTCTAGAAAAAAAGATATAAGGTCTTGAATTTTTTTTTTTTTTTTTTTTGAAAAAAAAATCTGCGAAAAACCTACCCTTCCGGTCAAAAAAAATATTTAAAAAAAAAAGCTACCTACTAATTTTTTATTTTTTGGATATTGTTTAGAGGAGTGAAATGGCTACAACTTTTATTTAGTACATTATTAAATGCAATTTATTTGAAGCGAAATATAACCCCTCAAACTTTGGAAATTTTAGAAATTTGTCCAAAAATGTATAATTTTTGAATGTATAATTTTTTTTTTCACTTAATAGTGAACTAAATAAAAGTTGTAGCCCTGTCCCTCCTCTAAACACTGCCAAAAATAAAAAAGTTTTTGCGTGCAGTTTTTATTTAATATATATATATATATATATATATATATATAATATATATAATATATATATATATATATATATATATATATATATATATATATATATATATATATATATATATATATATATATATATATATATATTATATATTATAATAGGATGATTTAAAAAATATAAAAATATATATTTATATTATATATATATATATATATATATATATATATATATATATATATATATATATATATATATATATATATATATATATATATAATGTCCACTTCATCTCACCACCATTTGTCGCCATCGTAGCATGAGAGGTGACATATTTGTCGTGAATGTTCTCTGATATTGCAAACTCTGAGCTCGCCTCCTGTAGAGAATCCATCTTTACAAGCTAAAACTGTTCTGTGGAACTTACTTCCGTTAACCGTACTTCCTGCTTCATTAAATCTTTCTTTCATTCTTTAAAGCCTTTCTATCAATACTTTACTGAGAGCTTTGCGTTAGGATTTGGATTGGTTGGGTTTTCTGTCATTTTATAACTATATTTTCTCCTCGAGAAAAACAATCTCCTTGAATGGTAGTAATATATATATATATATATATATATATATATATATATATATATATATATATATATATATATATATATATATATATATATATATATATATATATATATATATATATATCACACCACCACACCTTCCCCCAGGTAGGACTAAGTCCTGTCAGTGGGATCTTTCGAGGAAGATCCCTGGGTTTCAAGGGCCCACGGCGGTACCGCTGGCTGGGCCAGGCCTATCGCGGATGCCGGGGATTATTCCCATCAGTGGCAAGAGCACTTTTATATATATATATATATATATATATATATATATATATATATATATATATATATATATATATATATATATATATATATATATATATATATATATATATATATATATATATATATATATATATATATATATATATATATATATATATATATATATATATATATATATATATATATATATATATATATATATATATATATATATATAATAATATATGCAGGAACTGAATCTCACAAAAGAAATGCTATAAAACCTTTACAGGATCATCTTCTTCTCTATTGAAAAATAATGAAGGAAAATAGAAAAAAAACTTACCGAATTTTTTTTTTTTTTTTTTTTTTTTTTTTTTTTTTTTTTTTTTTTTTTTCAAATTTGAGATTGATAAAATGATGGGATAAAAGAATTATTTCAATTAGCTTTTGAGAAACTTTTTTTTCCTTTATCATATTCAATATATATATATATATATATATATATATATATATATATATATATATATATATATATATATATATATATATATATATATATATATATATATATATATATATATATATATATATATATATATATATATATATATATATATATATATATATATATATATATATATATATATATATATATATATATATATATATATATATATATATATATATATATATATATATATATATATATATATCAGTATTCTTGGAAATCATATTCGTATTAGGAATAGTATTACAAACAATGAAGATAGAGTAATAACACACATTTGAAAAAAAATTTTTTTATTTGTTTATTGCGTAATATAAACTAGACGTTTCGGGTTCTACTCGATCCATTTTCAATATTTTTCAGTGAAATATATAATATATAATTATATTAAATCAGTACATCAGTGAAGGTAAGCTATGTGAATAGTTAAAAAAGTAAACTATAAGGTTATATGATAACCAAGTATTCCCTATTATTAATCTATTCTTCTACTAGATCTCTCAATTTATATTTCCGTACCCACCCTAAACGGGCCCACCACCCCTCTTCCCCTATCCACACCAAACCTCTGCATTTAAATCCTCTAATAGGTAAGCATTTGCACCATCCTCAAAACCACTCCAGCAATCATTCAGTTTCTTCCAAAACACTTTTCTTTCTTCCTCCTTTGTTCTATTCACCGGCGCGTATGTATACATACAAACGCCCATTTCTCTCTATTAAATCTCAACTTCATCCATATAATTCTTGAAGATATTCTTTCGTACTTTCTCATCATCCCCACCATCTTTGGCTCATCGCTAGAGCCATTCCTTCCCTGCCTCTCGCTCTCTTTCCAAAACCAGAATAAACCTTTTAAAGTCAGAAAAGTTGACCTCCCTCTTAACCTTTAGTTTAATTTATGTCAAACCTTCAACGTATCCAATTTCTTGCTTTGAATATCTCTTCAATTTCCATCTGCTTTATATCATCATTTAATCCCCTCACATTCAAACATCCAATTTTACAAACCACTGAACCTCTTTGAACTTAAATTCTCTCTGCTCCGATAGTATACGTTTATCCCTTACTGAATGGTTAAATCCTTCCCTCGTAATTTTAATTAAATAACGAATGTAACTTGTAAAATGATCTTTAAGTTAAAATAGACTTTAAATTATGGTATAAATAAGGTATCAAAATAAAATATTAATTATCTGAAATTACAAACTATCTGATAACTCTCTCTCTCTCTCTCTCTCTCTCTCTCTCTCTCTCTCTCTCTCTATATATATATATATATATATATATATATATATATATATATATATATATATATATATATATATATATATATATATATATATATATATATATATAAGCAAATATTTCTCTAATTTTCATATTAAACGACTTGTTATAAATCAGACATGTATAAATACTCTTTTTAATTTTATTCAAATTGCATTTGAATCTTTCTCGACGAAATGGTAAATATTATGAATAAAATCCTTTCTGACATTTATTTCTGAACTTGAAATCTCTTTTAAAGCAAA
>SEYY01008054.1:62500-65113 GCA_009176605.1 Armadillidium nasatum
ATAATAGAGGTAGTAGTGATATGGATGTTGAAGCATTTAATTATTATTAATATTGTTGTTTCTATTACTAAAATTATTATTATATAATTTTTTTAAAATTATTACTATTATTAATATTATTATTATTGCTGTTATCGTTACTCCTATTATTTTTTCCATTATTATTATTATGATTATCATTTTCAATAATATTATTATTAATTTATTAATGTTAATATTATTATTATCAACATTTGAGAAAATTCTTATTACAAGATTAATTTTAGTTTAGTTATTATTATTATTATTATCATTATTATTATTATTATTATTATGTTATTATTATTATTATTATTATTATTATTATTATTGTTATTATTATTATTATTATTATTATTATTATTATTATTATTATTTGTTTGTTATATTTTAAATGTAATATTTATATTGTTTACTTTTTAATCGATAAGTCAAAAGGCTAAAATTGTATTAAAGAATTGGGCTCAATGGAAACCACTGTTATTATTAATGTTAATATTATTATTATCACCATTTGTGAAAATTCTTGTTATTATAATATTAATGTTACTTTAGTTTAAAGCTTATTATTATTATTATTATTATTATTATTATTACTGTTATTATTATTATTATATTATTATTATTATTATTATTATTATTATTATTATTATTATCATTATTATTAGAAGTTGTAGAAGTAAAAGTATTAGTAATATCAATAGTGGTAGTAGTAGTAGTCACAGAAATAGTATTTCATTTCCGAATTAACAAATGAGTGAAAAATTCGAAATAAAAATTTTTACTTCAGAAAATTGGAAATATTTTTTTTTATGTTTGTTAAAGGCTAATTGGATTAAACATTCTCTTTTTATCCTAACGTTCTTCCATTTTTATATTTTCCAATCAAATATTCCACATGTAGTTAATTAATTAATTAGTTAAAAATAATAATGGTAATAATAATAATAATATATAATAAATAATATAAAAATAATAATAATAATAATAATAATATATAATAATAAAAAAAAAATAATAATAAAATAATAATATAATAATAATAATAATAATAATAATAATAATAATAATTTGTCTCTCTTTCTAATTATTTCCTTCCTGTTTCCCCTATGATTTTATTAAAAATATTGCATAAATTTAACCTGAATCTTTGTTGTTTGTCAAAAGTCTCTGAATATATTTCAGATGTCAGAGACAGACAAATCAAGAATGGAGAGACATTATTCTCAGAAGTGATTTAGAATTCCTCTCAGAAAATAATTTTTAATATTTAGCTTTACGTCTCTTGTGGAACTCAAAAGCGTTTAAAGTTAATTGCAGTTATTTAAAGTTATTAATTGAAGTAACTCTTCGCTGATGGTAAAAGCACAGATCATTTGTACAAACAAATTGTTTTGAAAATTGACGCATTTTCTCATCAAATTCTTCTTCATCATTAAAATGAAAAAGAAAATTCGGATATTTAAAGTAATTGTGTGACGTCATTTTATGTTTGGTTATAATTAGATTTGTCAATTAAAAAAAAAAATTAAGAAAATTTTGTTTTCGAAAAAGCATTAACCGTTAGTTTTCAAATAGTTGTTATTAAATATCTTAAAGCTTGTAATAATTAAATAGTTTATATATATATATATATATATGTATATATATAAAATATATAATATATATATATATAAATATTATATATATAAATATAAATATAGTTATATTAAAAATTATTATTATATAATATATATATACAAATTTCCGAAATTCGTTTTCCTAGTTAATCATAATGCACATATTTATTTAATAATATATATAATTAAATATAAAAATTAAAATTATTATTTAATAATATATATTAACATTATTGTTATCATTCTCTTAATTTTTCTCTTTCTCCTTCCTTCTTCATATATATATATATTAACACTTTCATCGTTATCATTCTCTCTAACTCTTTCTCTTTCTCTCTCTCTTTCTCTCACTTCCCTCTCTCTCTTTTCTATATTTTATTCGCCGTCCTTTAATCTTTCTTATTCATTAAGTTTCTGAATCGTTGAAACCTACATTCATTTCCTACATTATTCATGATGTCATTTATACTAAATATTTCAAAGTCTAAAAATATTTTGGAATGTCATTGGAATTTATTTTATGGAAAACAAGTTTTAAAGTCCAGAAATAAGTCTCTCTGAAATGATTTCATTTACGCCTTTTTTCGCTTTTTAAGATTCTTTGGACTAAAATTCCCTTGAAATGAATGATCATCATGCATAAAAGTTTATCTCAATTTGAAATGTAAATAAAATAATATATAAAGGATAAGGAAAGAAAGGTTACATATAATGTATAATAAGGAAAAAAGCTTTAGTAGTGTTTTTATACATATGTGTCATTGGGATACTTCCTTTTTAATATTTGTTTCTTACAGTCTGGGAACACCCGTCTATGTTCTTGAATACAACACAATTAATACTCCCTCTGTTGATCGTCTGTAATTAAATTTCGATGAAAGTCCTGCATCAGCCTTACCACATTTTCCGCTGTATAATTCAATACTTTTAAGGACCCAACAATCCGCTTAGCAATTGCATATGAGATGCTCTCTCA
>SEYY01008055.1:0-27500 GCA_009176605.1 Armadillidium nasatum
TATATAATATAATATATATATATATATATATATATATATATATATATATATATATATATATATATATCATGGGTAGAAAAAACCATGGTTTTTTTTAAAAAAACAAAAAACCAATGATTTTTTTAAAAAAAAAACAAAAAACCAGGTTTTTTTGGTTTTTTTGGTTTTTTTATTACAATAATGAATCAATAGGTGAAATGACTAATGAATAATGAAAAATGCAATATATTTTCTTATATAGAACAGTAACAAAATGATTGAAATGAAGTAAAAAATAAATTTGAATTTTTAAAAATAATGTAAAAATAATAAATTATATATAATATATATAATATATATATATATAATATATATATATATATATATATATATATATATATATATATATATATATATATATATATATATATATATATATATATATATATATAAATATATATATATAAATATATATATATATATATATATATATATATATATATTATATATATATATATATATATATATATATATATATATATATAAAGAAAGAAAATCATAAATATACCTGGGTGAGTGGTGTGAATGGACAAAGGGGATTGTTGGATTTTGTGTGTGTGAGCTGGGAATGGAGGAATAGGTTGTTGGATGTCAACGTGCTGAGGGGAACTGCTATGGGTATTTCGGACCATTATTTGGTGGTGGCGAAAATAAAAACTAAAGGAGGTTGGGAGAAAGTGGGAGGGAGAGGGAGGGTGGTGGAGATAGTACGGGTGGAGAGGTTAGAAGATGAGGAGAAGAGAGGTGAATACACAAGAGGGATAAGGAGAAATGGGAGGAGGTTAGGGGAGGTGAGGTGGAAGGGGTGGAGGAAGAGTGGAGTAAACTGAAGGGAGCATTGGTGGAAGTTGCGAGAAGAGTGTGTGGGATAAAAAAATAGGTAATGGTAGAAGAAAGGGGAGTGAGTGGTGGAATGAAGAGTTGGAGAATATGGTTAAAACGAAAAAGGAGGCTTTCTGCAAGTATTTGAGTGAGAAAGATAGAGTGGGGTATGTATGCTTTATGGATTTGGAAAAGCGCATGATAGAGTTTGTAGGAGGAAATTGTTTGAGGTTCTATAAGGAAGGGGGGAGTGAGAGGTAGATTATTGAATGGAAATAAATCATTTTATGAGAACTGTAGAGAGAGGGTTAGGGTGAGGAGAGAACTGACTGAATGGTTTAACGTGGGAGTTGGACTGAGGCAGGGGTGTGTTAAGTCTCCGTGGTTGTTTAATGTGCTAATGGATGGTGTTGTTAGGGGGATGAAGAGGGAAGGGAAGGGTATTAGGTTGAGAAGTAGAGAGGGGAAATGGGAGGTAAATGTCTTGTTGTTTGCGGATGATGCGGTCTTAGTTGCAGAATCTGGGGATAAGCTGAGAATGTTGGTGAAGATTTTGTGAGGGAATGTGTGTCTAAGGGATTAAGGGTAAACTCATCAAAGGTAAAGTGATGAGGATTGGGAGCAGGGTTGAGGCAATAAGAGGGGAGGAATGGGGGGTGTCAAGGTGGGGGAGAGAAATTTGAGGAGGTAGAAGAGTTTAAATATCTGGGAATGCTAGTGGAGGGAAAAGGGGAAATGGATGGGGAAATAAAGAATAGAGTGATTGAAGGAATGAGAGTGATGGGGGGACTGAGGGAAGTATGGAAGAAGGGGAGAATATCAAAGGAAATAAAGGTAAGAATGTTTGAGAGTATGAGTCTGCCATCTGCAATTTATGGGTGATGAATGCTCAGATTAGGAAAAGATTAGAAGTTTTTTGAAATGAAAGGATTGAGGGCTATGTGTGGGTTAAGGAGGGTAGATAGAATCAGGAATGAAAGAATAAGAAAGATGTGTGGATGGAAGAGGGGAATAGTGGGCAGAGTGGAAGAGGGTGTATTAAGATTGTTTGGGCATATGTGTGGAATGGATGAGAATAGGATGGTGGGTAGAGTGATGAGATCCGAGGTAGAAAGGGGAGGGGAGGGATATTAGGGGGGAGGTTTGAATGTGGACGAAGTAGGAGAGTCACGGAGGACAGACTGAGATGGAGGGCATGGTGAGGGGGAAGGGAGATAGAGTGTGGATGTGGGGGTGTAAACGAACTGTGACGGGCACCACCCCACGAGAGTGGGAAAGGTGAGGGGAAATATATATATATATTATATATATATATATATATATATATATATATATATATATATTATATATATATATATATATATATATATATATATATATATATTTAGAATTTTCTGAAAAATCAGATATGCCACGCTCTTCTTGAACACAAGAGTCTGTCAAAGCTATATAAAGGGTGGTTAAATTGTATGGGCCGATGTTGAATGTGAACCACACCTAAACGTCAAGTTTTTTACTGCATTTCATTTGACTTTTTTCAATTTCAGACTTACTCAATTTGAACCATGGAAAGATACACAATGGAGCAACGTGTTAAAGTTATTCAGGCTTATTATGAAAATGGGCGTTCAAATCAAAATGCATATCGTGCACTTCGTGATTTTTTTGGTCAATTTAATCGTCCAAATGTGCGTACAATCGGAAAAATCGTGAAAAAATTTGAGCAAACCGGGTCTGTAGGAGATTTGAAAAGACCAGTGCATGCTCGTACAGCTCGTACTGCAGAAAATATTGCTGCTGTTCGCGATAGTGTGGCTGAGGAGCCATCCACTTCAACTCGTCGTCGTGCCCAACAATTGCACCTCTCACGCTCGTCGTTGATGAACATTATGCATAAAGACTTGCATTTAAACGCTTACAAGGTGCAATTGACTCAAGAACTAAAGCCTCTTGACCATACAAAACGTCGTCAATGGTCAGAATGGTGGCAAGAAATGGCAACAGTGGATGATCAATTTTCGAGGAAAATCATCTTCAGTGATGAGGCACATTTTCACCTCAGTGGATTCGTCAATAAGCAGAATTGCCGCATTTGGGCGAATGCTAATCCAAGAGTGATTGTCGAAAAACAATGCACCCACAAAGAGTGACTGTTTGGTGTGGTTTATGGGCTGGCGGCATCATCGGGCCGTATTTTTTCCAAAATGAGGCCGGTCAGGCAGTTACTGTGAATGGTGTTCGCTATCGTGAGATGATAACGAACTTTTTATGGCACGAATTGGAAGGTATGGATGTGACGATATGTGGTTTCAACAGGACGGTGCCACTTGCCACACAGCTAACGAAACAATGGCTATTTTGCGCGACAAATTCAATGGCCGTGTTATCTCACGTGGTGGCGATGTCAATTGGCCGCCAAGATCATGTGATTTGCCACCGTTGGACTTCTTTCTTTGGGGTTATTTGAAAGAAAAGGTGTACGTCGATTAGCCAGCAACAATTCAAGAGCTAAAGGATGAGATAATTCGGCACATTAACGGCATAGAACCCCAATTATGCCTCAGCGTCATCGAAAATTTGGACCATCGGATGGAGGTGTGCGCCGAGGTCGCGGCGGCCATTTGGCCGATATTTTGTTCCATACATAATTGAACCATACCATATTATCATAATAAAAAGAAATGACAATAAATTCCTAAGTAATTTGTGTTTTATTCAAAATCAACATCGGCCCTTAAAATTTAACCACCCTTTATATATATATTATATATATATATATATATATATAATATATAATATATATATATATATATATATATATATATATATAATATATTATTATATTTCGATTTAATAGATTATAAAAATTCATTAATAAAAAATAAAAAAATTGGTTTAAACGTTCAAAAAAGGTTTTTTTCAGTTGGTATTAAATAAAATAAACAAATTTGGTTTAAAACCATCTGGTTAAAACCATTTTTAACGTATTATTTTATATATATATATATATATATATATAACTAAATATATATTATATATATATATATATAATATAAAATTATTTTTAAATATATTAATAAAAAAAAAAAAAATTGGTTTTAACCAAAAAAACCATCATTTTTTTCAGTTGGTTTAAACTAAAAAAAAAAACAATTGGTTTAAACCATCTGGTTAAAACCATGGAACCCTGAAACAAAGGTTATGAAAGGATTTCAATTTTCTTAATATGGTTTTAATTTTCGTAACCCACCGCGACCCCCTGTATGTGATTACGACCCCCCGGGTTGAGAAACGCTGCTGTAGATCATAGTTTTATTTAAAATTGCTCCCCTAAGATTTTTTTCCCTTTTTAAATATACTATGTGCGTACGACATATTTGGAATTTTAATGACAAATAAAATAAAGTAAATTTGTATAAATTATATTTTCTAAAATTCCATTTTTATTACACTTGAATTGCAGGATGATAAAAATATTTAACAGAAATGATATCTTCATTTATATAGATTCAGTAATCTTGAGTAAGTGATTCTTCTAAAGTATCGGAAAAACTATAACGGTAGTAATTAATATATATGTTCTATAAATTATACGAAAGCCTTGGCTATGATCGCCTTTTGGAAAGGATGCAGGAATACAATTCTATTTTGTAAATCACCATCACTTTCATTTTGTGTGTTTAGAAATATAAGTTTTGAATATTGATTAACTTGTTTTGTTTTTAAAAAATGAAGAAACGTTGTTTGGAAATGGTAAAAATGTCACAAATCCTTGGGAAATGTGTTGTGATATTATTGCCAGTTGTCCTAACAATTAGTTGGGATTTCCTTGGGACAGTTTTTACAGTTTATAATAGGCATGTAAAAAATAGAACAATGCGTTGTACATGTAACAGATAATACCTAGTACTCCGAAAAATTATTATACCTAAGGCGATGATAAATGGTTATCAATATTATAACTTTCACACTTTAAGTTCAGGATACTTGTTGCTGTTATAGAGCTACTTGTATGTGTTATAAAAAAATACCATTTTTCAAAACTCTGCAACTGTTGGGTATTAAGCTGTATATTGGTTTATCGTGCCATTTAGTTATACAAGGACACTTTTGATGTGAAAGATCTCAAAAGATCTAATATGCCACGCTCTTCTTGAACACAAGAGTCTGTCAAAGCTATAATGGCACGAACTGAGTAAAATCTATTTTGTAAACAAAAATCATGTCTCTTGAAATGCAGATACCTAAGAACTTCATGTCGCGTAGTGTTAGAGAGGACTTAAGGTTTAAGGCTTGCAGAAGAAGCACCAAACATTTACTCACGAAAGAAAAGTCGAAATGTCTGTTGCCTGAGTACACCCATAATAGGCATTGAGAAATTCTTTTTATTGACGAAAAAATCTTTATCATGAAAAAAGTTTTAAACGATAAATGCTAAGTCAAAAAAAGAATCATTAGAACTCGTACCTCGTTCCAAAAGTCCAAAGAGGTCATCATCCGGCTTCTTTGATGGTTTGGTAGCGACAAAGTTACGATGGGAGGACAGACATCTCCAAAACCGTGTACCAGCAGACTGTTCTGGAAGATTTAGGAAAACCACTAGGTGAAACCTTCTTCCAGAATGAACTATGGATCTTTCAACAGGATTCAGCATAGGAACAAAAAAGCAAGGTCTACTCAAGTTTGGCACAGGGACAATTTTCCCCATTTTCTAACGGTTGACGACTGACCATCTGGCTGCTCGGATCTTAATTCTTAGGCTGCAAATTATGAACTGTTTTAGAGCATATGGTCTATTCAAGACGATATCCAAATATTGGTCCTTAAACTAAACTTTAACGATTGGGGTGAAAATTTTCCGATGGAAGAGATAATAAACTGCTGCAATAGACCTCTGGCCCAACAGACTTTAAGCTTGTGTTAAGGCACAAAGATGGCATTTTGAATAACTTGTATTTCTGCATCAATAATGGTTGTTGATTATATCATGTAGATATTAAATTAAACCGATTATATGTTCTTATTTGATACCACTTTTTAAGTGATATTTCGTATATTCAATATATTTCGTATATTGAAAGTATTTTTGATGGTATTGGGTATATTAGTTTTAAAGAAATATTTTTTTTTCAGTTTTAAAAATTAGATTTAATCCTCAAAACGTATATTAAATTGTCAATTTCATGATTATTTTACAACTAAAGTCAATTTATTCCAGTACTTAACTGCATTTACAAGTTATTTTCATAAAGGATAACTAAAGCACAGCAGAGATCTAATAGCAGAACTATGGTACAAACATATAATTTAATACCTCTGTAAGTGGTTACGAAAGAAACAGCGGTAAAAAATATTGGAGTACATTTAATTTATAAATCTTGTCAGGATTAAAGTACAGTATGTTCAATCTTTCAAATAGACAGCCCCACCCCTCCCCCAACTTCTGATGTCAGGGACACAAGTGCGGAGCAATATATTTATTAAAAATAATTATTCTTCACTTGTGGGTTTGGAGGATACGTTTCGGCAGTCTTCCATTACATAAGTACATGCATTATCACGCATGGTTTAAATATATTGTCTTAAGTGTCAAAAAAAGGTCCCACAAAGAATAAATTAAACCTTGGCACTTTTTAAAAAAAGTTTGCTAAGAATTCAATACGATGGCTAAAATGTAAGTTCTCGTTAATTCTAAGGGTTGGATAATTGTAAACACTAACTATCTCTAATTCTTTTCCATCTGCATAAATCATAGATGAGCCCACAAGAACCCAATGTCTGCACAAATATTTTTTTCTACTTTCAATATATGTTTATAAGTTCAAAGTCAATTATAATAAAGCCATATGGTTAGAAAATCTGTTATTAAACTTTGCGAGTTATGTAATACGCGATCTAAAATTGAATAATTTCGTAAATCCTAAACAATTTAATATTTTAAAAATCCTATATATTTTACACAGTTTTAAGGGGTTAAGGATATTAAAGTTAAGGTCACCAATTAAGATGACAGTATTCACTTAGTTTATCTACTAAATTAGATAGATCGACTGCACCATACAGCATAATAAATGCTTAACACCACACTGCAAAAATTGTCCTAGCGAATCGTTGGAACAAGTATCAAAAATGTCACAACAAATTTTTTAAGTTATTTTATTAGAAAATAAATCTGTGAAGCGATTTTCTCATGCTTAACATGTCTTTTCTCTATTGAAAATTTTACTGACATTTTTACCACTTGTTCCAACGATTCGTTTAGGACAATTTTTGCAGTGCATTTATACCAATCAAAACACTAAACGATTGATACAATTCATTTACAATATAAAAATTTTATATACCACCTACGCTTCTGTTTCTGCAAATAATATTATTATATAACCAGGAAATTGCTAGCCACTATCAGGTTTATTATCACTGAGCCAATTATTTACTTTTAAATATTTGGCAATTAAAACATTAAGACTTCAGAATGTAAGAAAGAATCCTGTACAATTGATAATGAGGAATTATTTTATATGACTTCGGTTTTTTAGATTTTCCATTACAAATGAAGCCAAAAATTAGCGACATAATAATAATGATAAAAATAATAATAATAATAATAATGATAATAATATACCAATAAAAATAATTCTCATCATTATTATTATTATTAAACTTTTATTCCTATTAATCTTATTATATTTGAATGGTCGCTTGTAAAAGTAAGTTGAATATGACGTTATATATATATTTAATAAAAAAGTTAAGTATAAATTTGATATATAATATATATATATTAAGTATATAATAAATTATAATATATATAATATATATATTATATATTAAATATATATAATATAATATATATATATACTATAATATATATATAAATAATTATTTATCATATATAATATAATTATATTATATATATATATATAATATATATAATAAGTGTTAATAAATATAATTTATAAATTAAATAATAATAAAAAAAAAAAATTTTTAAAAAAAAAAATACTTTGAAGGTTTCAATATATATAAGGCTTTTTAAAGCTTAAAGAGCTTTCATAATTTAATCTATAAAAAATACTTATAATAAATAATAATTAATAATTAAATTAATTTTTTATATTACCAAATTATTGAAAATAAGATCGGAAGTTTTTCTTGACCTTTAACAGATTAGGTTTTGGAAATTCTTAAATAAAGACCGGAGATCACAATTATAATATTATCTTATACCATCAGCACAATGTGGGAGATGGATGAAGTTAAGTAATACCAGTAATGGCAGAGCCCAAGGAATGGTCAAAACCTCAATAGTGATGATTTCCTTAAGAAGGTCCCAACAAAAATAGGAACAAAGATGTGGCTATGGACACCATTAGGAAAAGCTTGAATATAATAAGGTTGGTTTAGTGAAGCAAAGATTTTGGTGATACGCTTTGAGCCATGGTACGTGAACGGTATGAGACCGAGACGACCTTCAAAAGGCATAAAATATAAATAAAATAAATTAAAAATATATATATATATATTATATATATATATATATATATATATATTATATATATATATATATATATATATATATATATATATATATATATATAATATAATAATATAACACAATAGGTTGATCGAAGCCCTAGTGAAAATGGTTCAAGTATCACTGAAATCCCCTTTACAAGTCATTTCCATGTACAAGCATCAATGTTTTATTAAGGGAAGGAAGGTTTAATTAATATTTAAAGAATATTTCAAGGGCAAAATAATAGATCTTATAATCCACAATTCAATAACATAGGTATTGATATATTCTAATGAAAACAATAAGAGAATTCTACGAAAGGTTTGAATTAAATTTAGAATTTTTATCATTCGTATATTGTTAATGTTTTCGTGCGTGTCTGTTCTAAGAACTTAAGATTAAAATAGAAAACAATGAATTTAGAAAGTAACAATGAAAAAAATTTATCAATAATATATATAATAATATATAATATATAATATATAATATAAATATATATATAATATATATATAATATATTATATATATATATATATATATATTATATATATATATATAATAATATATTAATTCCAAATTTCATTTTTTTTCCTTATCAATACTATTAAAGGTTCCTAGTAGTTTCAAATTCAAAAAAAAAAATTTATTTCACCTGGAATGTGTAAAATCTATTCTTCGTGATAAAAAATTTTCTCCGAAAAAATGAATTTTGATAAAGCTCTTTCTGGCATTTCGCCTAAAATTTCAAATCTAATTTTGCTTCTTTCTCTTGTATTATCTAAGGGCACAATTGTTGTTTTGCCTCTTGCTAAAGTTGAGCTCTTACCTCTAAACTAAGGTGACCATCCGTCCCGAAATTTCCGGGACAGTCCCGATTTTTTAAGCCCCTCTGATTTTTTTTAGAGAGTAAAAAGTTTGTTCCGATTTTTAGAATTGGCAAAAATTATTTATCCAGATTCAGCCAACCAGAGGGCGCGGCGCGTGGGAGCAGAAAAAGGAAAAAGTATTTTTTTTTTTTTTTGCGTTTGAAGGTATGTAGTCATAAAGAAGTTGGGAAATAGTAAAGGGAGTAGGTTCAAGAAAAGTAAATATAGATAATTTTATAGAGGGAGTCCGAAGCGATGAAAGTACCAACCACTGGCTTAACACACGGTGATAGGATGGCTAGACCATTCCGTTTCACTTCGTTGCCCTTTGGTTGGGTTTCGGCATCTCAGAGGGTCTCTAGTGTACTTTATTGGAGTGCCAACCTTCCTCTTTGTTTACAAATTACAAGGGCTTAACTTACATTACCTATTATTAATCAAAATGGCGAAAAAAATCTGCCGGAGTTGGTGGCCTCCGTGACTCAAACGGTTGAGTGATTGAAACGCTTGAGGGCGCCAGTTTATTAAATCCTAGGTATATACCTAGAAACCTCTCCTCGAATAGGGCGATGGGATGCAAAAAAAAAAAAATTTTTTTTTTTTTTTTTTTTTTTTTTTTTTTTTTTTTTTTTTTAAATTTTAACTTTTCGAACACCACTTTGTTTTAACAACTTGTTCTCGACTATCAAGTTTTGTGGGGTGAGAGCAAACCTTAAAGGGCTACTATCCTCAAATTTTCCAAAATGTTGACATATGTGTAATGATGTCTTTGTCGTGTTTCTAATTTGGGAGTTTCTGAATTCTCTACTTCTTTTTTAAACTTTCTTGCAACTCTACATGTAAATTCATTTGTTATTCGACTATCAACTCCAAAATAGAACACATTCTTTCTTCTCCTTATCCGAAATCATTTGGTGATCTCAATGTTCACCACAGCAAATGGCTTTCATCTAATCTCGGTGATCTTTGAACTCGCCTATTAATTTTTTCCAGAATAATTGAGCAAGTGCATCTCTTTTCCATGACCGTTGAACATCACCTTATTTGTATCTTTTTAAGGAGCAAGAATGGCCCCCACCCTTAAGAGGTTTGGCACTTTGGTGCCTGATGGTCTAACTTGCGGTTGTAACTTTTGATTTCAATGATATTTCCGTGAAATAAGTGTGCAGAAATACCGAAGGGATTTTGCCATGGAGGCGTACATTAAATATTCTTTCCTTTCTACTAAAAAAAACCTTGGTTTAACTCTGCTTGTTCTCTGCTGTTGCTGTTCCCGCTATGCTGCCTTCAATTATTTCGTCTTCAAACTTAGAAACTCATTTTATATCTCGGACGTGCAAAATCTATTCTTGAGATACCAAATATCTTTCGGCAGCAAATGCAATAATCTTTTGGTTCCTCTTCTAGCCCTTTCGGCATTTTGGCAAAAAAAAATAAATAAAAAAAAAAAAAAAAAAATAAGGCAACTCTAACTTTGTTTTTTCCTCTTTCCCTCCTCTAATTTGTGACGGTTCAACTGCCGTTTTGCTTCCTCTAAAAACTCTTCGCTCATTTGCTTCCAATTCACCTTTGACGATTGGGAGCTTTTTACTTTTCAACCCCTCCAATCATTTATGCTAAAATTGTCGTTTCTTCTAAAAGTATTTCTGTTTAAGGACAATATTATCGTACCTGATGGTATCCTCCTGGTTCTCAAAATTTGTGCTTCTGAGCTTGGTAAAATTTTCGTCTATTCTTTCTACTTCAACCTTCCCTTCTTGCTGGAAAACGTGCGCTCATTCAGCCTGTGCCGAAGGGAAACCATCCTCCACTAACTACCGTCCATTTCTTTAACCTCCATCTAAAGTTTTCGAATCTATCCTTGACAGGAAGATTTGGAAACATTCAGTTCTTCAAAAATCTTAAAAATCTCTACTGATGTCTGTTTCCCTTCTTCTTGGTTGCTATCAATTAGAAGAAGTTTCTTCTGTAGATGAAAGCTGTTTTTTCTTCATCTCTTTTTCTTTTCTGGTCGTTCTATAAGAATAACGTCAAATCTTTTTCATTTGTCCTGGATTCAGAATCTGAAAATGTTTTTCTTACCTTCTGTCTTTATTTTTCTACACAAGAAAGCTTGTTTTTCCCCTTTTTGAACTAACTTTGTTCATTATCTGCCACTCCTAATTTTAACATTGGTTCTTTTTCTATGACCTTAGCTAAGAGAACCTTTTGTATACGGAGCTGATCTTCTCATTGACAAATTCTATACGCAACATGGTTATGTTCTAAATCTTAGGGCTTCTCCGGCTCAATTCAGCATTCAATCTGCATCATTTATCATGACAAAATCTTCGGCACAAATTATACTTCTTTTCGAAGTTACACACTGCAACTAAAAGACGCAAGGAGGCGACTGCTTATTTTAAGTCTTCCTGACTATATTATTGAGAATCATGTCTTTAATTTGCTCAAAACTCTTTTCCCCTAACTCCGGAAATTCGGATCTTTTATATTCTAAATTCATTTCTTTGGTTCTTTAATCTTAAGAAGTTGGTGTTAAAGTGCTGATTCTTCAAGGTCTTTTATTATTGTTTCTAAACAGTAAATTTTCAGCATTCTCAGTTTTGGTCTATCCTCAACCCGTCAGTTCCTAAAAACATACTGCGAACTGTGTTTCTAAGTTACATTTATAGTTTTACTTGTATTTGTATTATTGCTAGCAAACTTGTTGCAAGATTTCAAGCTCATGTTACATTTTCTTGGTTGATTCCTTTACCTGACACTAAAAGTAGCTTTTGATACTAGAAAAGGCTGCTCCTGTGCTTTTCCACTGCCCCAAACTCTCCTGAAAAGCAGCTCTTTCTAAACAACCTTCTAAGGGGTTGGGTGTTCTAAGGCGCGTACAGCATTTCTTCACTCAACCCCAGTTGCTTGCACTGTATATGTGTGTTGTTCTCCCTTGTATGGAGTACGCCTCATACATCTGTGGTAGTTCCACTCATACAGCTCTCCTAGAAAAGGTGGAGTCTAGGGCTTTTCGCCTTATCAACTCTCCTGCTCTCTCTAACTCTCTCCAATCTCTTTCTGCCCGTTGAATTGTTGCTTCACTCTCTCTATACTATCGCTATTACAACGGACATTGCTCTTCTGAACTTTCTCGTCGCATACCTCTTGCATTGAGAAGAGCTCGTGCGACTCGTCTTTCTACACAGTCTCATCCTTTCTCTATCCAACTCTCTGACCCCAGACTTAACCGCTATGCTCAATCTTACATGTACTCTACTGGTAAAATCTGGAACACACTCCTCCTTCATCTATTTTCCCAACTTCCTATGACTTATTCACCTTCAAACGCCTTGTATCAGGTCATGTCGGCCTTTAATTTTACCAGGTTCCCGTCTTTCCCCCTAACTCTAGTGGAATTTTAGTAGGCCTTTGGCCTTTGCTCACCGTGGGTGAAATAAAAAAAATATTTTTTTGAGTTTAGTGGTTAAGTCTGGGGTAAGAATGTTGGATAGAGAAAGGATGAGACTGTGTAGGAAGGCATGAAGAACGAGCCCTTCTGAATGGAGGAGGTATGCGAAGGGAAAGTTTATAAGAGCTTTGTCCATTGTAATAACGATAGTATGGAGAGAATGACGCAACAATTCGTCGGGCAATTGGGGCTGGGAATATACAGATAAATTTTCAGGTCAATTCGATCAGTGGTTTGGTCCCGCTATTCGCTTTTTTGGGGGGAAATTTTCCCCGAAAACTTATAGATACAGAAAAACGTCAGAGGTCTCCTTTTTCATAAAAATCGGTCAAAAATTAAGAAACGTTTTTTTGAAATTGGACCCTCCCCTTATTTCTTGAACTGAACTAGCAAGCCAGATTAAATCTAATGTTTGTTGAATCATTTATAGTTTTACTTTTCCATCTTGTTCCATTTGTATTATTGCTAACTAGCTCTAAACTTGTATGAGAAAATAATTACAAGATTTACAAGACTATTAATAGTATAGCAGCGACATTGTTATAAATCATTTTCGATTGCATATTAGTTTCAAAATATTATTTAAATGATAGCAACATTCATAAGTATGCTTTACATGAAATCTGACACTTTAAAAGCTAATATTTTCATTGTAGTTATCTTTCTGATGTCACTGGTTCTAATTCAAAAACTTTATCATATCTCATTTTATAACAATGGTTGAAAAACAACTTTGTTCAACTGCTTTCAAAGTTGACTAAAGTAATTACAGCTGAAGAAGTTATCGAAACAACTTTTAAGAACAAGCACTGAAGACCAAGAGAGGAAAATTAATGATTCTATTGATGCGATAACTTTTCTCCTAGTAATAAGCAGCGACGATGAACTACAGACTAAAGACAATACTAAAGTTGATAAATAATCGAAGGCTTTTCTAATAAAAAAAAAGATTTCAGAATATTACCAATCCTTTAGTTCTTTTAACAATAAATGTCATAAAAATAACCGAAATTTAATTAATATATTGTGCGTTATCCAAGAGCTTTCTTCTTCCTCCAGAAGTGTTCCGAGCGAAAGATTGCTTAGCAGTTCAAATACACATGAAAAAGAAGAATTAGTGTCTCAAGTATAGTGCATTATGAAAAGTGTAAAAGGCAAAATGATGAAAATGCAAAGTTGTTTTTAATATAATTTGCCTTTAATATGGGTAAAATATTCCACATGTTTTAACATCTGTTTTCATAAATAGGTGGACATAGGAATAGTGACTGATAAATAGCATTTTGATGATGCTTTCGTTCCGCATAATGGTAACACTTTCAAAAACAGCAGAAACCGATTTTCTGTTACTTTTCGGTCGGCTTTAAGAATTACAGAAATTTAACCAGAACAAATTAGAGGTAAATATTTCAAATGTTTAATTAAAAACCGACTCTTATTCAGTTTCAAAATTTTATATATTTTTAATATGTTGAAGATCTGAATCCACAGATATTCGAATTCTGACATTCACAACGCACCTATATTTGCGGATGTGAAAAAATCACACGTGAAATCGGTAAAAAAATAAAAATATATATAAATATATATATATATATATATATATATATATATATATATATATATATATATATATATATATATATATATATATATATATATATATATATATATATATATATATGGAATTTAATCTTGTTTAAAATAAGTTTCAAATAACCTTATTTTCAAAGGAGTCTGAAAAAAAAATTTAATGCTTAAAATTTACCAAAGTTTAACGTTTTTACTTTAAAAACCTTTGTGTCTAATATTACTCGTTACATCATCGGATTTCGTATTCTATAAAAAGGTTTAACAAAGGAAAACTTTGACATTCATGCTTAATAATAGTAATAATAATAATTATAATAATAATAAAAATAATAATTATAATAACAATAATAATGATTTTACATTTATTACGGTCATTAATGTAATGGAATAATCGTTATAATGTTAATGGAATCAATCTAGGAGAGGGTGGAGGGTAGAGGATGAATCGGGTTTTTGTCATTTAAAAATGTTTGCTAATTTCGTTGCTATTTAATAGTTGGTGAATTATTTTATGAAAGATGAAATTTAAGAACTGTAAACAATGTTCAGGTTTTATTGTTTTTAAAGAAAAATTAAAAAGGAAAAGCAATAAAATATTAAAGAGACTATGACAAGAAATCAATCGGAAATATAAATTGCAAATATTGAAAAACATTTGAGAAGGGAAGTAAACATGAATAAATTACCACTGGAAATCACCTGGTGTTAGTGGATGCTGACCTCACCTGATGACACCTTCACAGGATCAAAAGGGGATGTCATTAAAACCCAAAATGACTCGTTATGAAATTATTTTTAGAGTTCATCAAATAAATATTTTTAATTAAAAATAATTGATTAGTTAATTTTAATAATAAAAATAAGTTGCCAAGCCCAATGTAAGTAAAACCAGCCCCAGCGACTAGTTTGAAACGGACTTGTGAGATTCTTTACAGATGGAAAAGGACATCCTGTTAAAACTTCAATTATTGAAAAATCATTTTGGAAACTTTCAGTAAATAGATATTGGAAATGGCATTCACCAGACAACGCTATTGTATACTAAATAGCGTGTATTCATTTCGGTGGGCAATCTTACCATTACATGATTAGTATGAGAAATACCCTGAAATTTCTATACCTTTCTGAAATCTTTCAAGTCAAAGAGCAGGAAACCATGACGTTAGGACACAAGATTTATCCAGAATAATTAAGAATATTCTTATTTGTAATTTTAAATGTTGGGTTCATTCAGAAAAGCAATTTATCCCAACTGCTCAAGGCCGTTTTGGATAGCGAAATAGAAGGCAGGTTCACCGGCTGTATCCTGAGAACTAGAAGAAAGGCATTGGTGGTGGTGAACATTGAAATCACCTAATATGATAATTTCTAGAAAAGAAAAGAAGAGAGAATGTGCTCTATTTTGGAGTTTAGATACTTGAAAAATTTAGGATAGTGCCGAAGAATTAGGAGATAAATAAATATAACATGAATTTAGTCGTAGAATGGGAAGAATAATTAAGCAACAAGGTGGAAAATTCTGAACCCTCAAAATTAGAGAACTAGAACAAACAACCACCGCCTTTGGCTGAAAATTGAGGATAGAGACAGTAGTAGAAAACGTGGTAGGATTTGCTGTCAGAACACTCGAGCACCTGAATTTGTCAAGAACAAAAGGTGGGTTCTAGAAGAAGAGAGGTGATGTTCAACAAGCTAGAAATTGGATTGAAGACCGAGAATATTGCAGAAATTTATGAAAAAATAGACCGTGTATAAGGGCAAACCGGTTGCAAAGTCCTGGTGGCGCTAACCCCATCACTGGAAGCCACCAACCCTCAAGAGTGCTGTTGGGGGAAGGGATTGATGAGGGGCTATTATTGGAAGCCGTCCCTCGAGGCTACTGTTATGGGCACCATGATTATTATTATCATCATAAAAAAAGAATGTGCGTCTGTAATAGTGTTTTTTATGTGCAAAAGGAAAGACTACTTCATGTAGAAAAATGTGTAGATGAGCGAGAAATGTTGTATACCATTGGGCACTGGAGTGAAATGGGAAGAACCTTTAAGATCCCATATACCCAATGGGGTAACTTTATCGCCTCAGTAGCGCTACTTTCCTTCCCCGTATTTTGATGGACAGATATCTCTGTATTTCATCAATTAGTTAAATGTTGAATCTTATGTCTATAGTTATCTTTCCTATTAGAGTTATTTGTGCTTATCATTCTGACAATATCGCTTCTTTGTGAATCTTTCTATTTTATTCTTTCACTATATATATATATATATATATATATATATATATATATATATATATATATATATATATATATATATATATATATTATATATATATATATATATATATATATATATATATATATATATATATATATATATATATATATATATATATATATATATATATATATATATATATATATATATATATATATATATATATATATATATATATATATATATATATAATATATATATATTCATTGGGCATGAAGCGTTTACTGAAATGCGTGCACGTGGTGCCAATATTATATCTGGGGGTAAAGGCCAGAGGTGGTTAAGTCTGTGGTTAAAGAGTTGGACGGAAAAAGAATGAGACTGTGTACAAAGATCACGAAACGAAGGTTTGAGTTGAGTGTTTTCGAAGAAGATGTCATAGTTTTGTGGAAGGTTGTGTCGAGTAAAGAGATGGAGGAATTGAGTTTTTAAGGCACTGAAAACGACCATGTTGTCTCTGCCCCAATTGGAAATACGAAAAAGATCAAAGATAGGTTGTTACAAGGCCACCCTCCTTGCGTCAATTAACTGATGTTGGGAGGGGTATCTTTCAAACTGAAAGGAATAATGAAGGGTGGAGTCTTCTTCATAAAAGTGGATAGGTGATGAAATAATAGAGAAAAGGTCATTTATAAAAAACAGAAAAAATTGAAAATAGAACAGATCCCTGAGAAACACCACTATTAATAGAATTAAATGAAAAACGGTGGTCATTTACAACTGCTATAGACCGACCGGAAAGGAATTCAGAGAGAAAGTCACAGAGAACTATTAATTACGAAAGAGAGAGGATTGGAAATCAAAGCTTTGTGCCAGACTCTATCGATGGCTTTCGATATGACTACGCGCCAGCTAAAGATTCACTTGAAATGCCGAATAGTGGAAGACCAAGTGTCAGAGAGAAGGGAAAAAAGATCAGTAGAGCGTTCTTTCCGAAAATCATACTAACGATCAGAGAAAAGATATGAAAAATTAAGATCGAGACGGAGGTTAAAAGAAAAGTCGGTAGTTATGGAGTTCAGAAGATCCCCCTTTTTCGGGACAGGCTGAATGATGGCAAGCTTCTAAAAAGAAGGGAAGGTCAAAGTAGACAAAATAGTTTACTTAGGCAAGATGCAAGTTTTGAGAACCGCAAAAGTATACTATTAGGAACGTCCACCTTAGTTTTCAGCTCAGAGAAGAATTATATTTTTAGAAGAAATTAAAATATTAGGCATAAATGAGCCGGAGAGGGGGGGGGGAGATTGAAGGAGAAGATATTGCGTCGTCAGAAGATACAAGAGGAGGTAAAGAGGAAAAGCCAAAGTTAGAGTTGATATTTTTTGTAAAATGCTTGAAAGGGCGTGAGGAGAAGGAACAATGAAGATTGCATTTTTTACGGAGAAATGAGTTTTTCGTGTTACGAAGAATAGATTTTGCACGATTCCAGGATGAAGTGTAAGTTACTTGAGTTTCTGGAGTTTGAAGACAACGATTATTACTAAAGGTGGCATCCCTGAGGTGAAAAAAAATCGGATACTCAGAGAGGGGAAAGAGCTTAACAGTATAAGGAGAAGAATAAGAGGTTGAGAAAAGATCAAGTATGTTGGGTTCATCCTCAAGACGGTCAGGAATACGGGTAGGGAGTGGCACCAACTTCTCAAATTGTTTTCAATAGAAAAGGGGTAGGCGAGTTCACCAGTTGGATCATGAGAACTAAATTAAAACCATTGACTGTGGTGAACGTTGAAATTACCTAAATTAGTGAAAATAGAAGAATGTGCTATATTTTGGAGTTAAAATAATAGAAGAATTTTTTATAAGCTGTAGAGTTAGGTGATAGACAGGAAAAAAAATTTAGCTGTAGAATTACAAAAGAGCTTAAGCACATATGTGCAACACCAGTCTTTGGCTGAAAATTTTCAGGTTAGAGACTGCATTAAGTTAACAGAGTAATGTTTGCTGTCAGCGTGCTCAAGCACCTCAGTTTCAATAAAGAAGAAGATATGAGGTCTAGAAGAAGAGATGATATTCGACCAAAGGAAAATTAGACAAAAGACCGCGAATGTTACAGAAATTAATGAGCAAAGAATGTGCATCAGGACAATCAGCAAAAAGGTCCTGGCAGTACTATCCCCATCATCGGAAGCCGCTAACTCCTAAGTGTTGATGGGGTAGGGGATGGATGAGGACCCTGTTTGGATCATCTCCGTGGTAGCTTTATAATTCGCAAATTTTTTCATTTAAAAAAGCTTGTAAATTTTTGGAAACATGTGAAGAGAGGGGTTGGGTGTGGTGTAGTGGGGGCAAAGACACCCTCTGCGAATCTGAAAACCCAAAAGAACGTACTAGGGTTGGCTGAGCTCCGGAATTTTCGGCACCGCATCAACTGTCAACTGTCATTTGTTGCGCACCACACCGCACCTTAAGCAAAATGCGGTGCACTGCACCGCACCGACATCTACAATTGAAGCATATATATATATATATATATATATATATATATATATATATAT
Source organism: Armadillidium nasatum (assembly GCA_009176605.1). NCBI lineage: Eukaryota > Metazoa > Arthropoda > Malacostraca > Isopoda > Armadillidiidae > Armadillidium > Armadillidium nasatum. Next base: position 19,068 of record SEYY01008055.1, read on the forward strand.
ATATATATATATATATATATATATATATATATATATATATATATATATCCCTGATCGCCTTGGTGATGAACCCAACATACTTGATCTTTTCCTAACTTCTCTCTTATTCTTTTAAACTCTTTCCTCCTGTGGGTTCATCCTATCATCTTCTTATCTCTGTATCTTGTTCTGTCTCTTCAAGGCTTCCGCAAGAACGGCCGTCGCCTTCGGCTAGGAGACGTTTCTGGCATTTCGGTGCCACTAACTGGTCTGACTTGCGGTTGTATTTTTCTCATTTGCCATGGAATGATTACTTTTTCCGTGGAAGGAGTCCCTCGGAATGTGCAGAGCGCATAACCGAGGTGATTCTCTATGGCATGGAGGCGTACATTCCATCTTCTTTCCCTTCTACTAAACCTAACAAACCTTGGTTTAACTCTGCATGTTCTCGGGCTATCAGCCACAGGGAAGCTGCTTTCAGGGATTACTGTTGTCTTCAAACTCCAGAAACTCATGCAACATATATTTCATCCCGGAATCATGCAAAATTTATTTTTCGTGACACTAAAAACTCTTTTCTCAGTAGAAAATGCAATATCTTTTTGGCTGCTCTTCTACACGCCCTTTCTGGCATTTTGCCAAAAATGTCAACTCTAACTTTGCTTCTTCCTCTTTTCCACCTTTAGTATCTTCCGATGGTACAGCTGCCGTTTTGCCTTCCTCTAAAGATAAACTTTTGCCTCTAATTCATCCTTTGAATATTCCGGAGGTGTTCCTACTGCTTCAACGCCCTCTAACTCATTTATGCCTAAAATTGAAATTTCTTCTAAAGACGTCATTTCTGCTTTCTCTGATCTTAACACTAAGAAGGCATACAGTCCTGATGGTATTCCTCCTGTGGTTCTCAAAACTTGTGTTTACGAGCTTGCACCCTGCCTTGGTAAACTATTTCGTCTATGTCTTTCTACTTCAACTTCCCCTTCTTGTTGCAAACGTGCGCTCATTTGACCTGTGCCGAAGAAGGGGAATCCCTCTCAACCCTCTAACTATCGTCTTTTTCTTTAACCTCCATTATTTCTAAAGTTTTCGAATCTACCCTTTCAAGTTGGAGCAGAGAAAACAGGTCTGTGGTCAATGCCTCAAAAACTCAATTTCTCCATCTTTCTACTCGAAACTATCTTCCACACAACTATGATATCTTCTTCGAAAACACACAACTCAAACCTTTATCTCTCCTTAATATTCTCGGTGTTTCTTTCTCTCGTGATCTTTCTTGGAAAGATCACATTATTTCTCTCTCTAAACAAGCTTCTAAGAGGTTAGGTGTTCTGAGGTGCCTTTAGAATTTCTTCACTCCACTCCACTTGCTTGTTGTTCGCCCCTGTATGGAGTATGCTTGACACATTTGGGGTGGTTCCACTCATACAGCTCTCCTTGAGAAGATAAGAGTCTAGGACTTTTCGTCTTATCAATACTTCTGCTCTCACTAATTCTCTCCAGTCTCTTTCTGCCCGTCGAACTGTTGCGTCACTCCTTTATACTATCGCTATTACAATGAACACTGCCCTTCTGAACACTCCCGTCGCGTACCTCCTCCATTGAGAAGGGCTCGTGAGACACGCCTTTCTACACAATCTCATCCTTTCTGTGTCCAACTCTCCGACCCCAGACTTAACCGCTATGCTCAATCAATTTTATATATATATATATATAATATATATATATATATTATATATATATATATATATATATTATATATATATATATATATATATATATATATATATATATATATATATATAATCAACAACAATTAATTAAAGCTGGGATAGTGGTACTGGAGTAGTCGGACCTCTTGTCTTTCTCGCAGAGAGGAGAGAAAATATGGAGATTTTCAATGTCATCTTTCTACTCGACACAACGTTCAATGCAATTCTGATATTGTATTCAAACATTCGTCTGTCTTTAGTATTCTCGCTATGTCTTTTTCTCGTAATCCTTCATGAAATGATCACAATACTTTGCTTTCAAAACAATCATCTGTGAGGTTGAATTTTCTGGGGCTCCTTCGAAATATGCTCACTTTTCATAGGTGTGCTGTTTTCACTGTATGGAGTACGTTTCACACATCTGGGATGGTTCCTCTCAAGATGCTCTGGAAAAGATGGAGTCTAGGTCTATTCATTTTATCAGGTCTTTCGTTCATCCTAATTCTCTCCAGTCTCTTTCTACACGTCAAATTTCTGATTGACTTTCCATAATATATATATATATATATATATATATATATATATATATATATATATATATATATATATATATATATATATATATATATATATTTTGTTTAGTGGTAATTATGGATCCCGAACTTAATTACTATTTGAATAGAAACTACAATTTAAAGAAAAACTACTTTAAATACTGCGACTACAACATCAAAGCTCATTTAAAAAAAAGTGCAATTAGTTTTTTTTTTATCAAAAGATGCCTGGAAGAAAAAGTTTCACCGAAGTCCCTAATACCAAAACAACTCAAATTCAACATTTCAGAACAGTTTCCGAGATTACTAGAAGAAATTTTAAAACACAAAATCAAAGAGATAAAGATTGAAGTTAACTTTTGGTTTCATAAGTCATATAAGCAATTCTCAACTATCACAAGCAACATTTCACAACAAAATATAACCAATCTAACCAAAAAAATGAAAGAAAATTTAATCTACAGAACGAACATAGCAAAGACGAAGAAACAAAAATCACTGGATGAAAAATACCAAATTATTTTTAGAAATAGTCCATGGTTTAAAGTAACTACAAACACCATCCTTAACTTGTTATCCTTTGAACTAACAGAATTAGAGGAACTAGTTTTAAACTATGGACTTTCCTTCGCAATAGATATTAATGACCCTTTTCCCGAATTATTCATCAACTTCGAACAATGGAAAAATAAAAATTCAAACCAAACACAAATAAATCCAGATATTTTACTAGGCTCTCTACTAGAAAAAATCTCCAACACACACACCAGGTTACCCAAATGCTTTAAAGAAATTATTAAAAATTTAAAAAGAAACAAGGACATCATCATTTCAAGATCAGATAAAGATGGCAAAATTGTCGTCATGGACAAAAACAACTACATAGACAAGGCACTCGAACTTCTTGATGACGAAAACACCTACATCAAACTTAAAACAAACCCACTGAAAACTTCACAAAACCAATTCAACAAACTGAAAAATATTCTTAACAACAATGAACAACTATACAATAGATTAAAATCTTACAACAATCAATTGGCCAAATTTTATGGAATACCTAAAACCCACAAGAACAAAATACCACTACGCCCTATTATTTCAAATAATTATTTTACGCAGAAATCAGGACTAAGTATGGGATCCCCACTTTCCCCTATTATCAGTTGCATTTTTCTCGAACTTATCGAACTACAATATATTATAATTATCCTGAAGGAACAAATGCACTTGGCTACGTTCCAACATTGAAAAATTCCATAATTATATTAATAACATAACCCCTACCATAAAATTCACCATAGAGCGTTCAATCAATAACACACTACCATACTTGGATTTATTAATTAAATTGGCAATCGCCCACCAATATCAACTTTTCGATACATAAAAAACCTACCCATAACCCAAAATACATTCATTGGTATTCAAATCACAGTGTAAATATTAAAATGGGTGTCATCATTACATTGGTCCTGAGAGCACTTCGTATATGTAGCCATCACAACCTTAACACGGAAATTAAAACTATTGTCGATACCTTTAAAAAGTTAGCCTACCCCATAAACACTATTTATAGGAGCATCAATAAAGCGAAAAAAATATTTATTAAATCCAGATATTAAATAATGATAAATTTAATAATTACAAAGAAACCCTAATGTTAAATTGAAATATTAATTTCAAAATGAGAAATATAAATATGGTAACCAAATATAACCATACTTTAAATAAATTACTTAAACCAAAACTTGGAAATAAACAACAATCAGGCATTTACGGAATCCCGTTCAACTCCTGCAAAGACGTCTACATAGGAGAAACCATCGATATTAATAGACGAAAATATCAACACACATATGACCTCCGTACCTACAATCAGTTCTCACCATTAGTATCACATCTGGAAAAAGAAGGACATATGATTAAAATAGAAAACTTTACAACGCTAAAATACATAAATAATCACAACTTAGAAAATTCTACGAATCTTTCGCAATCAAAACTAGCACCAACTTGAACCATGACACAGGTAACTACAAAATAGATAGCATTATTAATGATTACTTAAAAATAATCTCAATCATGCGAAAACATCAAACACATATTGGAGGAGGAATGGACAAAAGAAAAAAATATCAACCAACCAATTCAAAATTAAAATCAAAAATGGAATCAACAAAATAAATACCCTGAAAGAGGTGGGTTGATCATAACCCCGAAAGCTAGAACTGTCTAAATTATTAACATAAAAAAATATGTATTGCTATTAATAAAGTGTTTTTAATGAAAGTTTTATATAAGAGCCTCTTGACGAACTCTGGATATATATAAAATAACAATGAGTATTCTCATGTTTTAAGGAGAGCTCTGTTGATCCTTTTGCAGTTTTCTACATCACACCAGTGCGAATTTGGATATTTTGAGCTCATTAACTTAAAAAATTAATAAAAGACAAAGACTACACACAGTTGTAGACTGAGATGATGTTTGCCTAATATTGCATTAATTATGCCCAAAAATCTTACTAAAAATATTGCATGCTGCGTGCTAGTTTGATTTTTTTATTTCACACTGATCTAAATTTGTATTTTACTGTATTGTATATTCTTAATTGTTGTCTTATACTCTACTTTCTTTGTTGAAAGAAAAAACATTACAATTTTAAGTGCTAATCAGTTTTACAACAAGTACTATTCCTTTTTATAATATCGATTGTCCTTTATAGGTTCAAAGAAAAACTATTAAAAAAAAAAAAAAAAAAAAAAAAAGGTTAAAAAAAACACTATTTTATTATAAGGAAAAGTGACGTTTAAATGTGGCAATTTTTTCATTCTTAAAGGGTATATAAACTTGAGCATATGGTACCATGCATCATTTAAATAATAAATGTATTATTCTTTTAAACCACCCTAAGCTTCTAACTAAAAATGAATGACAATTTATGCCAAAGTTCGTATTTTAAAGAAATTAATTCATTAGCGATGATTGTCTTTTGTCTTTGAAATCATCAAATTTAGATAAATTTATAGAGTTAATAGATATTTCTTGTTCCGATTGTGGTTATGTTGGCATTGGTGAAAAAATGAATTTAAAACGAAAAATGTTTTTACAATACCTTCATTACTAGAAAGAAATTCAACATTACATATACAAAAAATACGTTAAAAGTAAAAATATTTGATATACACAAGTCAGTTATTGAAGCTCAATTTTAAATCATAGGAATAGAAACCATGAGAAAGTTTATTATAGTTTACAGGAATTTAATGTTAATACTGGCTGTAATATATATATATATATATATATATATATATATATATATATATATATATATATATATATATATATATATATATATATATATATATATATTATTATTTTTTTTTTTTTTTTTTTTTTTTTTTTTTTTTTTTTTTTTTTTTAATTTATTACTATATACTATATATATATATATATATATATATATATATATATATATATATATATATATATATATATATATATATATATATATATATATATATATATATATATATATATATATATATATATATATATATATATAGGCTTAGGTGTAGATTGTTTCTGTTTCGATATTTTTTATATCGATATTTTATTTTAATCGATATCCTTTTTAACAGAAATTTTAGTTTGTTTCACTGAGATTGTGATAGGTAGTTTAAATATGAATCTTAAAGATATAAGTACACCTTTACCTATATATATATATATATATATATATATATATATATATATATATATTATATATATATATATATATATATATATATATATATATATATATATATATAATGTTTGTATTTGTGCTGTAATACGGCCGTAGGCCTGTATGTCGCTACAACTTTCTTGTATAGGTTAGGCCTCTTTTACTGCAACTTCGTTTGTTCAGGTTATGGTAAGTCGAACTAAGTACGCTAGAAAAGTAAGTCATAATAATTGTGTGTATGTGTGGTGTAATAGGGTCGTAGGCCTGTATCTCGCAGCAACGTTCTTGTATAGGTTAGGCCTCTTTTACGGCAACTTCGGTAGTTAAGGTCATGATAAGTCGAACTAAGTACGCTAGAAAACTAAATAATAATAATTATAAAAATAATTAGAATAATAGGCATACATGAAATGAAAACTAAATAATAATAACACAAATATCAAAAAAATTTGAATTGGCATATCGATATTTTCTAAAAATCGAAACTCAGAAACAATCTACACCTTTACCATATATATATATATATATATATATATATATATATATATATATATATATATATATATATATATATATATATATATATATATATATATATATATATATATATATATATATATATATATATATATATACAGCCAGTATTAACATTAAATTCCTGTAAACTATAATAATTCTATAATAATAATAGAATAAGTTTACTTAGCGGTGTGGGGAAAGTGTATGGAAGAATTTTACTGAAAATGTAGGGATGACTGGGTTAATAGGAGAGGAACAGGAGGGTTTCAGAGAAGGAAGGGGTTGTAATTGATCAGGTTTTTACATTAAGAATGATTGAGGAGAAAAGTAGATATAAAAAGAAGGATGTATACATGTGCTTTATGGACCTAGGAAAAACTTACGATAGGGTAGATAGGAATAAACTATGGGAGGTCCTGAGTGAATATAATATTGAGGAGAAAGTACGGGAAGGTATTAGAGCTTTGTATCGGAATAGCAGGGCATGTGTGAGAGTGAACAGAATGGAGACTGAGTTTTTTTATGCAAATAATGGTCTGAGACAGGGTTGTGTAATGTCTCCGGGGTTATTTAATTTATTTATTAATAAAGTAGTTAGTAAAATGGATAGGGTAGGGAAAGGGGTGAGAATGAGGGAACATGATGGTATGTGGGATGCAAATGTGTTGATGTATGCGGATGATGTGGTACTTTTGGCTGAAACACATGAAAATTTGAAAGTATTGGTGGATGAGTTTGTAAAGGGTTGTGATGATTTGGGTTTAAGAGTAAATGCGGGTAAGAGTAAAGTGCTGTGGATAAAAAATGGGGAGGGAGAGGAGAGGGGTGTGAATTTTTGGTCATTTCTTCTTCATCACTGCTGCTGTTGCTAACCATTAGGCTTTTAAAAGTATCAGCTGAAGTATTAAATATTTGTACGTTGTCTCTTCTTTTTTTAAGGATTGCTCTTCTTCTGGAAAAGGCTTTTCTTTGCAAATGGAGGTGTAAAACGATGGTATCCCTTCATAGATTAATTCTTTATCATTTTCTTAAATCTAGGATCTACATAGGTAGCTATTAAACAATTAACATTGCGACAGTAGGGAATTAGGCGTTGGTTTACTTCTTGCTGAATTTGATTTTTTTCAGCTACCAACCTCTCGTCAACTTGTACTTTGCTCATCTGAGAACTAACTGCAAAAACTGATGGAAAAATGATTGATGAAGTAGGGTACTTGCTACCAGATAAAATTAAAGACGCCTCTTTAAACGGCTGCAAAAGTGTAGAGAGATCTTGAAGCATTTCTTTTTCTTGTGTTATCGCCAATACAGGCGTTTTCAGCTTTAAGGCTGCGATTTCAAGAGGTTCTTTTTGTTTAATTACCTCCTCAATCATAGGAAGAGAGCTATTCCAACGAGTTCTACAATCTCTTGGAATCAATTTTAGTTTTCATGTCTGGTTTATATATGGACTTATATTCATTCCATAATTTCGGTGATCTTTTAAAGATAGAAGCAATAGCTCTTATTTTTTCCATTAAATTGAGTACTGGAGATTCATGACTTGATTTCTGGAATATTATTGGTTCTAAACACAAATTTATAGTATGTGCTATACAAGAAATTCTTTCTAGGTTCATTTTTTGGTCCATTTTACAACATTAGTCCCACAATCAGTAACCGCAAATGATGGAAGTTTAAGGTTCATAGAATTTATTAACAGAAGAAGCAATATTTTCACCCGTATGCGCTTCATTAAATGGCAAACATCTTATGCAGTACGATTGTAAATTCCACTGAGCATTTACAAAATGACCAGTAATAGCTAAAAACTGATTTTGGTTCTTCGTACATGTCCAAATATCAAATCTTACGCTATATGAAACACATTTTCCAATGTCTTCTTTAATAGTTTGAAACATTTCGTCGTATAAAGCTGACAACTTGGAAGTAGCAAGAACTT
>SEYY01008055.1:30000-40844 GCA_009176605.1 Armadillidium nasatum
AAATGCATTTAGTAATTATTTTCTTTATTACTTTATACTTTTTATGTGTAAAGTTGTTAAAAAATGAATTTAAATCACTTTTCTCTGACAAAAATTTCATACTTAAATCAAAATCCTACGCCTGGTATTTTTAATTTGGAGGGGCTGCAGCCCTGGAGCCCATATAGACGAGCCGCCACTGTATATATATATATATATATATATATATATATATATATATATATATATATATATATATATATATATATATATATATATATATATATATATATATATATATATATATATATATATATAGAGAGAGAGAGAGATAAAAAAATCTACAGATAAATATGAAAATGTAATTCAAAGAGAGAGCTCATGTGTTATTACTTTATATGTATGTAACCACACACAGCTGAAATAAAATTTAAAATTTTTATACAAGAAAAAGGTCTAGTCAGATGAAACAAGGGGCGATAGGCAGAACCTTCGGATACTTATATAAACTCAAGAAAAAACTGACGTAAAAAGGCCGCTCCGCAACTTGTAAAGGGGAGAAAAATGCCAAGTACCCACCTTTGTCGTGCAAGATTGAATAATTATAATTAATCAAATCGAATTTTAATTAATTGGAAATTAATATGTAAAAAACTACTTTAGAAAACAAACCAAATGATGTGAAGAAAATGGTGTGAAAATACTTAGAAACGACGTTTTTTGTGACAAATTTTCAAAGTTCAAATTTCAAAACGACAAATTTTCACTTTTAGTGAAAATTTACATTTCAATGTTCTGGAAACAAAAATGGCGGGAAGCTATGTGCCAAAAATATTACGTATTGTTAATTAAAAATTACATAACATTACGTAATGCTAATTAAAAAAATTAATAAGTAACTATAATAAGTTGTTCTATGCTATACAAAGAGTCAACTGTGCAAATTTTACCAAAATCGGATCTTCAGATACAGAGATATAGAACATAAGCCAAAAAATATATTTAACGACCAATTATAATTATTAATTAATTAATTGAAATTTGGCAAAATTAAGAATAATAATGTGATCTCTGTCATACAGAAAATCTACAGTACAACTTTCGTGATATTCAGAACCCTACATTTAAAGAAATTGAAGCATTTAAAAAATGTAAGCCAATGGAATTAATTAAGCTAATTATTAATTACTAATTGAAGGATCAGGTTTAAAACACAGACTTTGGATATGCTCAAAGATTCAAGAATCTGAGAAAACATGAAATAGGATGGTGGGAAAATTCTAAAGTTGAATAATTTGTCCTTAAAAACAAATATGAATATTTGGTAGGCTAACCAAAGGTGCATATATATATATATATATATATATATATATATATATATATATATATATATATATATATATATATATATATATATATATATATATATATATATATATATATATATATATATATATATATATATATATATATATATATAATACTTTAGTATAAATATATACTAAATTATACTAAAGAGAAAAATTAACGCACCACTACAACAAACGTCAATAGGAGAATACTGAAACATACAAAACGGGTAGTTACATTGTTAATATACAGCACATAGTTATACATAATGGGGATAATGTGGTGCCCCACCGTGGAACATACCTGCAGGGTGTATGTGCATGCCACCTGTCCCTGGCCGTCAGCACCTTGTGTGGCCTTCCCTTGCCCTTATGACAGCTAAACACTGTTGATGCATGCTGGAGATGAGGTCCTGGATGATTTCCTGTGGCAGTTCCTCCCCTAGGCGTACAACCGTTTGTCGCAGTTTGTTAAGGCTGTGTGGCTGGTGTTGTAGGCGTCGCAGCTGCCTTTTCAGTGTGTCCCGCAGATGCTCGATGGGGTTTAGATCGGGACTGTACGCGGGCCAGTCCTATGTTCGAATCAATAACGTGTTGAGGCAATTACCAACACATCTGGTTACGTGCGGTGTGGCGTTATCCTGCATGAGAACGAAGGCTTCACCGATATTGGGGCCAAATGGTACGATATACCGTTATAGTATGTCCGTTATGTATCGTTGCCCGGTTAGGTACCCTGCATCGAAGACGTGCAACTCCGTGTTTACATGGAAAAATATACCACCCCAAACTATAACGGACCAACCACCGAATGGGAGTATCCCTTGCATTGTACATGCCGCGCAGAGCTCATGATGCCTTCGATAAACCCTGAAACGTCCTTCGGAGCTGTGAAGATTGAATCTGCACACTTCCGCAAATAGGATGCTCGCCCTATCCTGGGGCTGCCAATGCAGGTGTTGTTGTGTTAGTCATCCTTGCTCTTCGGTGCTCCCTGGTGAGCGGGAGCCTTCTTGCCGACCTCCGTAGGTGGTATTCATGTTCGACGAGGTGACATCGAATGATATTTGTGCTAACAAGGGTCTGATGGACAGCCTGCAGCTCGACACGATCGCAATTGGCATTAACAGTATATATCTGTCTTCTACGGCCGTTGTTGCCCGTGGCCTACCTTGGCCAGGTCATCTGGTGTGAGTATGTATAAACTTGTACTTCTGTAGGACCTTTCCGATGGTTGTATGTCAGACCCCGAGCCGTCGGTTCAGTTGGCATTGGTCGTACCCTTCAGCTGCCAGTGTTGTGAATGCCCACACAGTCGTCGCTAGTCAAACTTCATCGTTACCTCTCCATATTACTTGCACAAACATGGAAAGTTGAATACTCTCGATACCCGGCACACCAGTGACGTTACATCTCTTACCATGTCACTCACCGAATTTGGCTGGTTTGCCCTTTTACCATATTTCGTCGATTTCGCACCTACGAACTGGCCATCGATGTTAAACTGCATTATTTGGGTAGATATGGGCACACACACTTTCACACACAAGGCACTCTCATTACCCTACAATGTCGTCGGGACTTCCCAACTGATAAATGTAGATGGTTCGTTAATTTTGCTCTTTAGTATATATATATATATATATATATATATATATATATATATATATATATATATATATATATATATATATATATATATATATATATATATATATATATATATATATATATATATATATATATATATATATATATATATATATATATATTATATATATATATATATATATTATATTTGGGGGGAATTTTCAAAATTTGAGAGGATACATCTCGAAACGAAAAAAATAGAGTTGAATGAAATATAGAAAGTTGTAGTTTTGTAGCTCCTCTAAACAACTGCCAAAAATGAAAAAATTTGTAGATGTAGAATTTTTTTTTTTATTTTTTTTTGTCTGGAAAGGTAAATTTTCCAAAATTTTTACTTCAGTTGGACAGAAAAGGACATATAATTTTTTTCCTAAAGCATATATTAATAAACGTTACCTACTATTTTTAGCTAATAGAACTGTGAATATACAGTTCAGTTTTCAAGCTATTGAACCAGTGGTTTTTCCAGCTATCAAATTTTTTCAAGGGTAAAATTTTTGGAAATAAGTCAAACCGTTGGAGATACAGGAAAACGTCTTAAGTAAACTTTTTTCAACGGGTCAAAATACATGTACCCTGCAAATTTCATAAAAATCGGAGAAGAATTAAAAAAAATATATTTTACGATGTCTTAAATAAACTTAAATATAGCAAAATGAAGTGGGGTATTAGGATACTGATTAAGTCCAGATGAACCAATCAAAATCATTATCCGAAATTCGGAACTAGAAATAAGTTTATCCAAACCTCTCAAAATGAGAAATCTACCATTCCACAATCTTTCTAAAGTCTGGAAATATGTGCATATATAAAATCTGTCTTAAAGTAATGAATAAAGAAAAAAAATATTACGCAATTTGTCTGCTAAGACTAATATACTGCAGCATCTCTCTCTCTCTCTATATATATATATATATATATATATATATATATATATATATATATATATATATATATATATATATATATATATATATATATATATATATATATATATATATATATATATATATATATATATATATATATATATATATATATTCTTACGAAACAGATGATTATCGCAGGATACAATAACTCGGTGCGGTGCTCACCAGGGCCCGCACCACGCACCGCATCGCACTTTCATTTTTTCTTTCGCACCACACCGCACCGCACAGCACCGGGTTGCTGAAATTGTCTTGCGGACCGCACCACACCGCACCCGGTGCGTCGGTCAACCCTAGAACGTACCAAAGGGCAATGAAGTGAAATAGATTGGTCTGACCCATCCTATCAATCTGCAGGTTATTCGAGTGGGGGTACTTATATCGCTTCGAAATAAGTGATGGGTCGGATGTCATACTTTCTCAGTTTCGAATTCCGATGCCGATGTCGAATTTTGGTGAAGTGCAGATGCGGATGTAGAACTTTCGTAAAGTGCAGATACGGATTTTAAAATTCACATCCGCGCGGATACCCATAGTAAAATCTTTATTAAAAATCATATATATATATATATATATATATATATATATATATATATATATATATATATATATATATATATATATATATATATATATATATATATATATATATATATATATATATATATATATATATGTAAGGTGAGGACAGGACACGAAAATGAGAAGTGGTTTGAGGTGAGACAGGGGTGAAGCAAGATAGTGTGCTGTCACCTCTGTTGTTTATAGCTTACTTGGATAAGGTCATAAATGACTTTAAAGCTGGATGGGATAAGGATAACGAGTGGGGTATTTTGGCGTACGCCGACGATATTGCTTTTTGGAGCGTGGTGGAGGAGGACATGAGGGAAGGACTAGAAAGGTGGAATTTATGTTTGGAGAGGGCTGGTTTGAAAATGAATAAAGAAAAGACTGTATTTGTGAGAGTAAATAGAGAGAGAAATAGAGAAAATTTAGATATCCAAGTTGAAGGAAGAAATATAAAAGAGGTTGAAAAATTTGAGTATTTGGGAGCGTGTTTGGAGGTGCGGGAGGAGTGGAGGAAGATATCGCGGAGAGAATAGGCAAATATGGAAGAAGCGTGAATTGCTTCTATCCATTGTTAAAGAATCAAAATGTGCCTTTGCAAGCAAAAAGAGTAATTTTTGAAAGTATATTGACGCCCATATTGACATATGGCGCGGAATGTTGGACAACAACCACTGTGACAAGAAGTAGAATACAGGCAGCAGAGATGAGGCCCTTGAGGACGATGATAGGAAAGAGTAGAAGAGACAGAATAAGAAACGAACACAAAAGAGAGAGAATAGAGGTGAGTAGCATTAGAAATAAAATAGAAAAGGCCCAACTGAGATGGTTGGGGCATCTAGAGAGGATGGAGGAGGGGAGAGTGGCGAGGAGATGTTGGGAGTGGAGACCGAGGGGAAGACCTAAGAAGAGGTGGAGGACGAGGTGGAGGAGGTGTTGGAGAGGCATCGCTTCCCGAACATCACGCAACTGAGAAGAGAGGGCCAATTCGCTGATAGAGATGAATGGAGGAGGAGGCTGCACCAGCTAACAGGCAGATGATGCCTACCTAAGAAGTAAATAAGTAAGAAAATTAATGTCTGTTATATAGAAAATAGTTTGTGAGAGGTTAAAGCAGACTTTAAAATCTTGTTATATATATATATATATATATATATATATATATATATATATATATATATATATATATATATATATATATATATATATATATATATATATATAATATATATATATATATATATATATATATATATATATATATATATAATGTTTTAACATTTTTCAAAGGTAAATAAAAAGTTTATTTATTTATTTCTTAATGAAATAAGCGCTCGCTGGATTTTGTAAAGCTTTTAAATAATTTTCTGTATACAGTTTGCAGATATAATGTTTGTTTGTTTTTAGAAATAAATACTTGGAAAATGTAATGATATTTATATATGACTGAATATTTCAAAAAGTAATTGTTAAAACTATAAAAATATTCGAGCACAAAAAGATTATTTTTTAGATCACGCACTCATATATATATATATATATATATATATATATATATATATATATATATATATATATATATATATATATATATATATATATATATATATATATATATATATATATATTATATATATATATATATATATATTATATATATATGATGGCATCCGTATCCGCGGAGCATCGTCATCAAAATTACCATTCGCATCCTCACTTTCGAAAATTCAACATCCGCCTCCGCACTTGACGAAAATTCTATATCCGTATCCGCAAATGAGAAATTATGACATAAAAATATTCTTATTATAATTGAAGCTACATTCCCGCAACGTCAGTTGATTCTTATAAATTATAACTCCCTCTCAATTTATAGTTTCTTCAGACACAAGGAATCTCACCCAATGCTTCTCAGATCTTCATTAATTTATTTATTTAAGTGAACCAGCTGCAATTCGGCATATGTAGTCCAAACTGGTCTACAATTGAAATTAAGGATTGATAGGCATTGAGGAGTTTCCTTTAGAACAGACCATCCTCTTTCTCTCCTGTACACTCTGCCATAAAAGACAATGGACATACCCACCATTTTTCTTCATCTAATTTCTCTGTTCCTCAAATGTATCTTCCCTTCTTGATCGTAGGAGTTTGAAGTTTTATATATAAAGACTTCTTGCCCATCTTTAAATGATGAAGCTTTCTATATTGTCCTTTTCACTCAATAATGAAGTCTTTAATATTATCACTTTATTTTTTATTATTTATTGAAGTTATTATTATTTTAAATATCTTATATATATTTAATGAATTTATATTTTGTATTTTAAAATAAAAAATTTAGTTTGTATATATATATAATATATATATATTATATATATATATAATATATATATATATATATATATATATATATATATATATATATATATATATATATATATATATATATATATATATATATATATATAAGTAGTAGGGCGTGAATCTGAGGAACATGGATAGGGTCCCAGGGACTGGGACTCCCTGGGGCGTAGCCCCAGGGTACTTTTAGCCCTGGGGCGTTAGCCCCAGGGTATCCGTGGTGTAATAAGGTCCCAGGAAGGGGTGAGGCCCCCGGGGGGACCCCCAACCCCCATAAAAAAATAAAAATAAAAAAAATAAAAATAAAAAATAAATAAATAAATAAATAAATAAAAAATATAATAAATAAATAATATTTTATTTATTATATAATATATATATATAATATATATATATATATATATATATATATATATATATATATATATATATATATATATATATATATATATATATATATATATATATATATATATATATACCTCCCCTCCCCCCTTCCCCCCCAAAAAAAAAAAAATTTTTTTTAAATAAAAAAATAAAAATTAAATAATAAAATAAATAAAAAATAAAAATATTATATAATATATATATATATTTTATACTGGGGCGTGCCCTTAAAAAAAAGTAATAGTTATTAATTAAAATTAATTAATTTATTATTAATAATAATTATTGAATTCGTGTTAAAACACGTTGCCCCTGCAAGGGATTATTATTATTATTATTATTATTATTATTATTATTATTATTATTATTATTATATCCAAGGACTAAATCCCTCCATCAATCAGGGGTCTGGGGGCATCGGGAGCCGCTAAGGGGTCACCCTACGCGTTGGGATCCGCTGTGAAGTAGCAGGGGTTCGCTGGGGAGGCACAGGGATCCACTGTAGAGCCGCCTTGGGGTTTCGCGCTCGGATGGGTCCACCCATACAAACGCCTGGGGTTCCGTAATAGTTTTATTAATTAATTGAAAATTAATTAATAATATTATTGAACTCGTGTTAAACCGCTGCATCCCACAGGGATCACTTCCCCCATTACCACACACCCCTACCTCAGGATCAGTTTCAACATAAGTAACTTGTTAAAAAATACAGTTCACAGGGTGTTTCACATGGGTATAATTTTTAACAAATAATAAATATATATAAATATAAATGTTAGAAAATAAAATATAATAAATAAAAAAAAAAGTAAGATAAAAAAATATAAAACAAAATAAATAAATAAAAAAAAAAAAAAAAAAAAAATATTAAAAAGAAAAAAAAAAAAGCAAAGGAAAAAATAAAGATGAAAATAAAAAAAAAAAATATACATGTATAATGGCTATGGGTATTCCATCACCCAGCTACCCCAACCCGCTTACCCGTCCCGCATCAGCCTTCCTCAGCAAATAAAAAAGATGAAGTAGTAATATTCATTCATATATTTATTATAATTATGAAATAAATAAAATAAATAATATATATATATATATATTATTAATATAAATATATATATATATAATAATATATATAATGGGGGGGTCACCATCACCCTACTCACCCTTCCCTCACTTCTCAGGTATTAAAACAACACAACACACCCACACACACAACACATACGGACAAATCACATGAAGTTTCAGGTAACTATTTTAGGGTGTCTACAATAAATAATTTCACTATATTTTATTAGTATTAGTATTATTACTATATTATATAACAGATTGCTAAACACATATATGAATATCTACACGCGCACACACATATACACACATACCCAATCATTATTATTATTATGTCATACGTAATAGTAACAGTAGTAGTATTTCATACCCTAACCCTTAAGATATCTTACTTAGCAGCACGAGGTAGGTAAGCTATAAAAGCTTGTAAAGGCAGACACAACACACACACACACACACACACAAACAAACATGAACACATTTACACACATTGTGGATCGTTTAAAATATAAGTTTATTTGCGTTTAAGTTTTAAAATAATTAAGAAATTTTAAGAAGAAAAACTTTTTTCACTAAACATTTTTAACAAACTTCATTAAATATTAAATGAAAATTATAAAATAACATTTTCAAAAAACATTTCATTCATAAAAACTATATACTTTATATACTTAATAAGTATATGAACATAATGGAACACGGAATTTCTTTAAAACAAAGATATTCGTATAGCCTGTAATATATTTTTTACAATATAATATAACATTTTTACTTACGGCAATATTTCACTAAGACCAACCGAGTCCATCTAAGCGTCACGACACCAAAATCCATACTAATAATATTCCACCAATTAGAGTTAGGCATTAGCGCAAAAGAAGTATAAGCCCCGCCCCTTTTTCATATTCAACCATTCACCAGAGGGCGTTATCATAAAACATTACACAAGGTTAAGACCGGTATACCTTTCTACATAGGCCAGGTAAATTCCAGCAAACCTGTTACTTTTTTGACATTGATTGATGGAAATATAAGCCCATCCTAATAATTTACGCTTTCCAGGTAAATAAACTGGGACCTTTATGCCTTTTCCTTGACATTGATTGATGAAATATAAACCCTCCTAATAAATTCAGCTTTCCAGGTAATTAGACTGGACCTTTTTACCTTTGATATTGATCTACGGGAAATAAACCTTGTGTACCATTTATCACCATACACCAAATATCTTTACATATATATTCCATTTGTTCGTGCACCTTTTAATTTTTCAGGTAATTACCACCATACCCTTCGGCCTTTTTCTTGACATTGACGAATGGACCGAAGCCGCACCAACACCCTTAATAACTTTTCCTTCATATTTTTATTATTAATTTTCAACCATATGGACTTATATATTAGTGCCCATTACACTCTACCATATCAAGAGCCGACATACTTAGCCCTAAAAGATGCTAAACTCCATATTTCTTCATAAGGAAATACCCTTTTTCCTGTTTTCCCTGAATATTTAACGATTTCTCATGATAAAGATAAGATTCCTCACCAGAACTCGTCGTAACGCCTCCTTCATATAAACATTTCATTCAGGGGTCATACTTTTACATGTCCAATACAACACATACTAAGATTTCTAACAGCATCGAACATAAGAATACCTAAATTTCCCTAATCTAGTTAGCATAAGAATACCCTGCTTCAAATCTAGGTAACATATATGCAGCATTATCAATATCGAAGCTATACAGCCTAATAACTTATGCATTTACTTTCGAATGTTACCAACATTCGATATAACTACGTCTTAAAAACTTTGTATTTTCACACCTCATCTCTGCTATTCTTTATAAACTAACTTATACTAAAATGCTTTAGATGTCAATATAATGAACAAACATTTTCACAGAGGTTTCAAACAGGACCCTCACCAACATTCGTCATACTTTTTCCATTATTATTATTATTATATTTTAATTTTTACCCGTATGAACTTATATATTAGACCCATCACACAATCCAAATCAAGAGCCGACATACTTTGCCCCAAAAGATAGTAAACTCCATATTTCTTCATATGCTAAATTCCCTTTAACCTACTTTTACTGAATATTTTGCCGATCTCATGATAAAAACCGAATCCTCACCAGCACTCATCGTAACTCAAACCCCATATATACATTTCATTCACTGAACATACTTTACAGGTAATACAAACATATTAAATTTAACAAATCAGACATAAGAATACCCAATCTATCAATATCGGGGGTAGGAAAACTAATAACTTATTCATTTACCTTCGAATGGCCCCAATATTCAATATAACTAACTCGCAAAAACTTTATATTTTCACACTTCAACTATTTTCTTATGGTTCTTTATACACTATCATGCTTAAGATACCAATATATCAACAATACATGCATTCATAATAGTCTCGGGCAACATCCTTACTAACAGGACTATAGTGTTCCTGCATTTTATTATTATCAATATTTTCACCCATATGAACAATATTAGACAGATTCAAACATAGAATACCCAAATTACCAATATC